>BLKR01007077.1:0-44347 GCA_011170035.1 Teleogryllus occipitalis | reverse complement strand
CGGACTTACTAAGATCATTAACTAACTCCACCGGACTCACTAAGAGCATTAACTAACCTACTCACTAACTAACCTAACTAAGATATGTTATTCACCAACCCATTGAACTCGTCTACATGCACGTCACGACCACAGAAGTGAAATAAGCCCAAAGAAACCGAGAACTGATGTTGGAAAATATTCTTTTGTAAGCAGGACTATCGAGTTGTGGAATAGCTTGCCTCCAGCACTAATGGAAACTTTTTCCACAAACATCAAGACTTTTAGGTTAAGATTAAATTCCAGCAATAGTGTAAGCGATAAGATCCGTAGTCTGTAAAGGGCCTCTGCATTTAGTAGACATGCCTTAAATTGAATAATTTTGAACTATATATTGAATTGTATGTATTTTATTGTTCATTTTATTATATTACGACATTAATGGTATAATAAGTGTGAAGAATTTGCCAGTGCAAATTAAATAAATCCCCAAAGCAAATTAAACAAATTATCTTCTCTTATTAACTTCTACCTCACCCAACAGAATATCAGGTCCTGTTATCCGCACATGCCTTCCCCCGCCCGCTTGCACCTTACCCATCAAATCAGCCAATTACTTCTCGTCCGTCTCTATCTCTCTGTGTTGAAGCATCACCTTTCCAGATTTTCTACGGCAGCTCGCTTTCCCACACATCTGTTCCTGGCAACCTTCCAACCCACCCTTCCACGCACGCACTCTTGCATCCATTCACACTCCCTTCCATCCTCTTATTCCGTCCCGCCAGTTTCATCTGCCCATTCCGTCCGCCCACTGGGCCGGCTCCTCGACCCGCGGCTACACGGCGGCTCCGCGCTGATCACAAAATCAATGCCTCCGGAGGCGACATTGTTTCAGCATTAGTCCTCCACCGCCACCGCTCCCGCCCAGACTCTCCCACAGTCCCCGCCACACCCCGTCGTTCCCGCCGCCCCGCCCCCTTCGCTGCCCTCGCGGCCCCCGCGACCCCCGCCGCCCCCGCCGCCCCCGCCGCCCCCGCGCCACCCCGCCGCGAGCCCCACCGGCCCCGCCGGCCCCGCCGACCCCGCCGGCCCGCCGACCCCGCCGGCCCCGCCAGGCCCGCCGGCCCCGCCGACCCCGCCGGCCCCGCCGACCCCGCCGACCCCGCCGACCCCGCCGACCCCGTTGCCACTTCCGCCGACCCCACGGCCTCCGTCGCCTCAGTCGTCCCTGCCGTCTCCGCCACCCACGCCACCCACGCAGCTCCCGTCGCCCCCACCCTCGTAGCCGTCCCCGCCGTCCCCGCCGTCCTCACCGTCCCCGCCGTCCCCGCCATCCAGCCATCCAGCCATCCAGCCATCCCCGCCTGGTCGCCCTGGGCGGCTGCTGTCCCCGCCGCCCCGCCACCCCATGCCACTCCGTCCTCTCTCATCCGTTCCCGCTAACTCCGCCGAACTCACCGCCTTCACCACTCCCACCGCTCCTGCTGTGCCCGTCCACACTCATCCGTCCCTGCCTCGCGTTCTCCGCTCTCGTCTCCGCCATCGCCATGGCTCTGGGTCCTCTCCACGCATACATAAAAGCTACAAGCTGCGAATGTTCGACTCGTGACAGGTACACGGGGGGCAACCCGCCCGCTCCATACATATTTCGTGTCGCTCGGCCGCGTCGCCCGCCACCTCGGGAATTCCGCAAAAATACTCCCGCAGGCAGCGCCGTCTGAATGTCATTTATCACGGCGCGGAAGAGCTTTCAGCAGCTATCTGGAATACGCTATAGGTGCGTCTGCAATAATACATCATCTTGGGGTTTCACGCTGTAATAAAATATTTCCTTGTTAAAACGTCCATGAGAGAGTTTTTTCTGTCTATTCGCTCGTAAAAATGGGGATAGCAGGCTCTAAATATACAAGGGTCTACACTTTTAGTCACTTTTACAGAAGTGAGCAGTCGAAAGAGGAACGACCGTTATAACTTACGCACTCATCAGACACACAAATAGTTTTTTTCGCACATATACTTTCAAACTAAATCATTTTCAAAATGGTTTATGTATGCACAATTTTGATTGATATGCAGATGGAAAATATGACTTCGTTTGTTTATCACGCGTGCGCAGGAAATTTAATATGACTATTTTACGAATAAATTCTTTAACACACTCAAATAAAACTTCTGAATAAACAGATAGGGGAAAAGGTAGATATTGAGATTTGAACACAAAGAAACGTGTTAATATCACTTCCTCCAGGAATTATTTCTCTAAGACTTGGAAGTTATAATACGAAAATAATTCGAAATATTTCGGTAATATCTATTTAGTAATAGCACAGTTAAAAGTAAATAAGAATTTCAAGAATCATACAAAATAATATTAACTAAGGCAATTCAACGCACTCGAACCATTAGGTCAGCGTTTTAAAAGGTTTGACATGTCTTCATTTGATGCTTCTGTTAAAAGTTGCATCTTTCCTGGTTTCTGGAAGTGTTTGTACACATTTCCCGAGTAATTTTCTTTTCTATTTTTGACACTGAATTGCTTATTGTGCATATACATGTTTAATACACATTCAGAAAGTAAATATATTTGACTAATAAAACAAAACAGGTTATATTGTATGAATTACATTACCCGAAAATTTTGATGATATTTAATGCGAGAAAGTACGTGATGTTTTAGCACAATTAGTTTATCAATTGTTTAACGTTTATCGCCTCATGATTGGCCAATTTCCAATGCGTCATTTCCAAATGTCCTTGACAAACACCAACATGATCACCGTATTTCTAGGGTGGAAATGGATATTAATTTAATAAAAAACACATTGAAGCAGAAAAAATATTTTCAAACGAAGACTCCCACTCTTTATTTTTTAACGTATTATATCTTAACAATTCAAAGCATCACTTCGTAAATCTTAGCTCCCTTAGAATGGAAAAGGAAATTTTGATCCAAAAGGAAGCTAAAAATAGCTTATTTGGAAATAAAATACCTTTCTGGCAGTAGAGTACACCGTTATGATGAAACTTATTTTAAGGGGGCTTGAAGTTTAAGATTTCTATTTGAAAAAAATCATATACATTATATAAAAGAATCAAAAAAATTATCAGCAAATTTCCAAAATTCGATTTAATTTTTGCTATTTATTAAGGCGTTTATATGCAAGAGGTAATTTTCCTGGATTATAAATTATTATAGAACTTTTTAAAACGAGTGTTTAGTACTCAACTCACATGTGATAATTACAAATTAATATAAAATAAACCTGCCAGATGATTACATTACTACGTTCAGGTCTTTAATGCAATGTGAGTAGTAGAAATATTTTTCTCAACAGACTGCTATTTTTTAAGTTCAAAAATCTTATTTGAGGTTTTCATGAGACGTTTATCAATTTTTTAAGTATGAATTGACGTGCTCATACTTATCAGACTTCAGGCTATTGAATCAGATATTTTAAAATTCAATTAGTAAAAGAGAGAATCCTGACCAACTTTGAAGCTTCTTTCATTTACTTTCATGTTTTTTCAACATTTTAATGTTACCTAAAAGTTGTCTAGTTTTTTTAATGCAACGGGAAATTTAAAAAAAATTAAAGCATTGAGTAGTTCATGACTGCGCTTTGAATGTATCGTGTAAACGATACCTGAATTGTTAACGTAGCTTATACGTATTCAGTGGGAAAGTATATTCACTTAATGTTTCTTTGCTGCACTGAAGATTTGACACCTGCAAATTATCACTCCTTCCGCTGCTCAGCCCATCGCCTATTTACAAAATGTCATAAGAGTGGCGCTACCTTCACACAGGAAAATTATTTATCAATGCTAAGAGTTACATTGTAGCTTAAATTATTTTGAGATTTTTTACGGTGTTTTTGGGTCTATTTCATGCAGACGTCGAACCCTCAGCAATAAGACGTGTAAGAAGAAGATAAAATCGCGGGTGGGTTGAGTGCCGTAATCGGGGGTTCTAATTCGGCATACTCCAAAAAGTGATTAGAAAAATCACGGACATCACTAATGTGAGCAGCGGGCTTACGAATTCAATTTCGTAAGACCCCGTGTACTCGGCGTTGAAATATGAAACAAATTTCAAAATCTAAATGGCAATCATCATAGAGAAAAAACAAAAACAAATGATGAAACGCGCGACCGCTCAATCACCCACAGGCACGATTGATTGATTTAGTGCTATCAGGGACGACACCGGCTTAAGTCATTAGTCCCGTAGGTGTAGTGCATTTTTATCGCGAGAGGTAGCGGTGATTTCGCGCTGGATGGCGGGATAATCACTGATTTACCCGTCCTCTTGCGGGCTTTTCCTCAACCAGGAGGCTTTTCCTCACCAGCGGGGCACCGATCCAGACGGTCCAATCTCCAAGCTCTTGAGTGGTCTCCGAGTATGTGTAGTGCTGTAGTGTATGTAAGTGTAAAGGTGTGTAAGGAAGGGGTGACAACAGGACAAGGAAGAGAAATGAAAAAGCGCGCGGTCCATGGCCCGTTTCTTAGGGTACTGCTCCAGCATTCCCCTGTTATTGATCCGAGAAACCACGGATAAATACCAATCAGGGCAGCCAGCAGCGAGTATTATTCTCCAGACAGTAGTTGAGTTCAAACCTTAGTTATCATAATAGTGTCGAAAATCCTGCCACCATTGGGATTCGAACCTTGGGACCTCCCAGTCAGAAGAACTGCAATGACTCGGTTGTTGCTCTGAGTCATCTCTCCCGATGCTAGTGTCCAAAATCGTGTCACCATTGGGATTCGAACCTTGTCACATTCCGGTCAGAGGCATTGCAGTGACATCAGTTGATCCCCTAACCCACACATGTTGGTACCAACAAGCTCCAACTCTATCCTTTAGTATGCATAGTATCTGCAGTGGTTGAAGGCACAGAAACCTAGACCACTGCTAGGCAGCAGTTTCGTTTCAACACAATATTATTGACATCGAACTTAGCCTGCCGTTTCGTAGTCTCGGTGCTTCGAAACCATTTCCTTTAACGCGGAGCCTGTGGTAAGCTCGGCCTTTAATTTAATTTTTAGGCGTAGAGTTGGCAGTATCGGAAGGAGGGGCTCGCGGTTATTAGGGCGGGCGCTCGATATCCGCGGCGGGGACGCGCCGCGCTGCTCTCTTGTTTGCCTATGGGGAGGTTCGCCCGCTCGCGCCTCCATTGTCTCAACGGCCGCGCCCACGCCGCCTCCAACGCGGCCCGGCCACTGTTCGCGATTCCCCTGCCGCCGAATATGCTTTGAACAGTTTCAACTTGGCAATTAGTGAAGATTTTGCGGCCGACGGTTCCAAAGATACCGCAAAAACGATTATTCGTGGAGTCGGTGATGTTACGTTGCTATTTCGAGGCGAAAGTTACTGCTTTCTGGGCCGCCGGTACTTCGAAGAAGCGTCGGGAAACAAAAAGTTCACCCAGTGAATGCAGACAAAACTTGAACGAGACATTTTTTGGTGAATGGGAGACAAAATCTATATCCTTGATATTGTACTTTTGTTTTGATTGATTGATTCTTTCGTGTTTCCGGGCGGGTCAACTGCTTTGGTCATTAGACCCGTTAGTATAGTGCATGTTTTTTCTCGGGAGATGGCAGTGATCTACCCCCGCTGTATGACGAGATTCGGCGCCGACCTACCGTCAGCTAACGGGATTTCCTCCTAACCAGGAGTCTCCCACCAACGGGGCACCGCCCTAGCCGGGACAAGCTGTAAGCTCCCGACCTGTCTCCCGGAATACGTGGTAGTGTAGTGTAAGTGTGTGTGTGTGTGTGTAAGTGTGTGTGTGTGTGTGTAGAGGAGAGGATAGTACGAGGAAGAGGAAAGACAGATCGCGCGCGGTCCGTTTGTTACGGTACTGCTCCAGAATTCACCTGGTGTTGATCGGAGAAACCACGGAATACTACCGATCAGAGCAGCCGGCCGCTAGAATTCTCCTCCAGACTGAATTCGACCTAGCTGAAAGGCTAGTGTTGAAAATCCTGCCACCGTCAGGTCTCGAACCTACGACCTCCCGGTCAGAGGCGCACAGTTGATGCACTGAGTTACTGCTCCCGCTTTGTACTTTGGCATTTGACTACATTCATAGAATTGAACACTCTGACAAATTGGCAATTCTGTTTGTACTAACATGTATAACATTCGTAATAATAGGATATCTGTGAGTCATAAGTTATTACGTCTGTGAATTACTTCTGTAAATAAACATATACGAAACAGATATATAAACGTTATTCTATTTTTTCGGTTCTAACAAAACAAATCTTATCACGACACGAAAGACGATACTCAAACATTTAGAACAGTTGAAACCATTTAATATGTTGAATTTCAGACAAAATTTTAATTTTTATATTGGTATAAGATTCTTATACAAAATAACAAAAGTGCATGTCATCTGGTTCAAAGTACAACATTACTTTTGGAATTTATTAGTTGTTTCAAATTAACTTGTCCTATTGGAAAGTCGAATTCTCCAATTTATAATCCGGCCTCGTCCTTCCTCCGCGCGCATACTCAGTATCGAGGCAATCCCTGGAGAAATTCGTGTGCGCCCGTGATGAACGTAATACGCAGCGGCGAGCGGATCAAAGGGAAGCGAGCGCGGGGTGCACAATGGGCAGGTGAAGAGCGCTCCTCCCCCAATCATTAGCCCGGGCAGCTTCCTGGCACGCGAGGGCGCGGGCGGGAGTTCGAGTGGGAGTGGGGGCTACCCCTCTCCGAAGCAGAACCAGCCTTCGCCAGCGTTTCCCACTCGCTTCTGTGCCTATCTGGAGGGGAAATAAAGGGCTCAGTTGAACAAGACACTGCTCAGTAAAGAAAGCAGACCCACATTTTTTTGATGAAATTGAGTTATTAGCATTATAAAATTTCAAATCGTATTCTGTAAGTGTAATATGTTACTTAAATCCAGTATGGACATTATATGCAAGTGTTTAGAAGTTTAAAAATGTACTTAGATATATGAGGGGAATTTAGGTAAAATCCTCATCTCAGAACGGTCACAATGTGGAGTACCCCTTATTCTATCAATCCTTTCAATTCTAGCGGTCGACTGCTAGATTTACATGGTTTCTCAGATCAACGCATGAGAAATGCCGAAGTAGTACCCTAACAAATGGGCCACGAATCGCGCGCGATCGGTCCTTCATCATCTTGATCCCTCCCCTCTCCTCACACTACTTAAAATTGCATTCACTACATAACCACACATGTTGGAGCTTAGAGCTGGTCTCGGCTGAGGGGATGCTCGATGAGAGAGATTTCTGTAAGGGAAAATTCCCTGCTTGCCGATGTCGGATCTCATCGGTCAGAGTCGGATCTCATCCTCCAGTGAGCGCTCCCTCTCTTAGTCTCTCTCCTCTCTTAGGGTCGTATTTATAAACATCAACCAGGGACCTGCCAGGTCTAGCAGGCTGCCAGTGTTCAGTTTTGCGATTTATGAAAGGCCCCCAGCCAATTCCAGTCGCCCTTTGTCCTCCTAGCAAGCCCCTAGATTGCAGGCCCCTAAGAGGTCTGCTGGCACAGCTTCATAAATACGACTTTTAGTCTCTCTCCCTATCTTAGTCTCTCTCTCTTAGTACCTCTCTCTTAGTCTCTCCTAGTCTCTCTCTTAGTCTCTCTTCCCCTGTCTCTCTCTCCCTGTTTATTTTTGTGAACTGTTTCTTCTTTGTTCATCCAAGTCTGTCCACGTCTCCTTTTTCATTTGCCTTTCCTCCACAATTTCTCTCCGTTCCTATTTGTACTTCTCATTCAATTCTTAGGCTATTTCCTTTCCTTCCCTTCTTTCTTCTCCATTTCTTGGCACACTAAGGTTAACTTCTCCTGTTTTACACTATCCCACGACCCAAAACACCATCACCCTACTTCGCATTCAAAAGTCATCTACCAACGTAATCCCCATCCCCCGTTCGTTTGGTGCAACTTTATTTCCTTTGATTGTCTACGTCTCCATCCCATAGTTTCCTCTTTCTCATATTTCTTTCCGTCGATTTCTCTGTGTATTTTTTTTCATAAAACGGATTTTTAATACTTTATCATCCTATTCATCTGCGTCTAACAATCCTACATTTTCTCCTATTACTCTTCTTCAATCCACAATTCCCTTCGTAGGTCGATGCCTTCTTCCCATTTTCTCCCCTTAAGATCCACTTTCTCTTCCAACTCCGTCTCTTTTTTCCTCTCTTCATTTCTCCTGCATTTTCCAGAAATCCTAGCTTAACCTCGTCCTTCCTCCCGCCTCATCCACCGTCACTTTCACCATCAGCCCTCCCCCGCCAGCTGCAGCGCAATCTCGTTTACTCCATGGCTCGTTCTTACAACTCTTCCTCGTGCACCCCATTTCAAACCACCCATGTCCTCCAGCTGTCTTGGGGCTCCTCCCACAAGGGCCCTCCATTACCGCGCGCTGGGGACGAAGCATTGCTGGAAGCGCGTGGGGCGTGGCGGTGCGGGGCGGGGCGGGGCGTTAGGGGAAGGGCGTGGCGGAACGCGGCGTGGTGTGGCGTGCGAGGCGGGGCGCGGCGGGGAGTGGTGGGTCTTGGCAGAGATTGGCGTGGCGGGCCGAGGCGGAGAGGGCGTGGGATAAAGCGGTGCTTGGCGGGGCGGGAAGCGCGTCGCGTGACATGAAGTTAGGTGGCAGTGTGGCGATGTTTCGCGGGCAGGGGCGTGGTGGGGCGATATGAGAAGGGGCAGTGTGTGGAGAGGGTGAGAGGCGGGACGGTGCGTGGTGAGCGTGGGCGTGGCGTGGGAATGGTGGGGAGTGGCGGGGCGGGGTCTGCCAGGGCAGGCTCTGGAGTGGTGGGGGGAGGAGTGGCGACGCGGAGTCTGACGTGGCGGGGAGGGGCATGACGGAGAGGGGCGGTCGGGGTGATACGGGGCGGGTGTGACGGGATGTGGCGTGGCCGGGAGAGGCAGGGAGGGGGGTTGGCGGGGCGGGGTGTGCCGTGGGAGTGGTGGGGAGTGGCGGGGTGGGGAGTGGCGAGGTAGGGTCTGGTGTGGTAAGTTGGGAAGGGGCATGGCGTGGCGGGTCATGGCGGGACGTCGCGGTGCGAGGCACGGCGAAAGCGACGGTTGGGGGATTGTGCGGTGCGGGTGTGACGGGGTGTGGTGGGGCGGGGCGCAGCCTGGAGAGGCAGGGGGTGGGGGACTTGGTGGGGTGGGGCGTGGCGCTGGAAGTGGGACGTTCAGCCGGCAAACAAAGCGCGGAGAGTGTAGTGGGGCGAGAGGGGAAGGACTCGTGAGGATGCAGGTGCGACTGAGTGGAGCCCGTCCTCCTCCGGCTCGGACCCGCGAGGGCAGCTCACAGCGGAAAAGGACGGATGAGGGCGAGTGAGACCTGAGGAGAATGAGTTAACGATGACAAGGGAGAGTGTGGAATGAGGACGTGTGGCAGCTGAGGAGAAAGGGATGATGAGGAAGAGCGAGGGCTAAGGATTGGCAGGGACGGGGCAAGCCTTTGGAGAACGGGTGAGGAAGATGAGGTCGGTCGAGGTCTGAGGAGAATGAGGGTTGAGAAGGACGGGTGAGAGCCGAGAGGACAGACAGTGTTGACGAGGAGGGGGAGGGTTCAGAAAGACGGAGAAAGGTAAATAGAACGAAGAGGGATGAGGTGGACTGGGAGGACCTGAGAAGGATGGGATGAGTTGAGGAGGACGATTAGGTGGCTTCAGCCATATTTTAAGGGTTAATAATAATCATGCTCGTGTGAAAGGACTGTTTCAAGTATTGTGCAGCAAAAATCTTGTTCATATGGAAAAAGCACTCCTAGTGATAATACAAACGTATCTGTCATTATATTAAATTAGCATTAAAATTATTTTCAAAAGAGTATTATATTAATGCAAAAAACTAATGTATGTGATGAAATAGGCGGGTTCTCCACAGTTGTGTGTCGGTTTCTCCTTCATTACAGTATACATGTTAAGTAATTTAAATATCTGAAAACAAGTCCAAAGCGACATAGCCGTGAAATCATTGCACAATATAACGTTAATAATCATTTTTCGTTATGGAAGGGGCCTCACTTCCCTGGTCTTTCCCCAACGTGTGCCCATTTTTGCGGGTATCTTCAAAATATCACAGTGTGTTTTAAATGACATCGATGAAAAAAACACAACGAAAAGGTGAATAGAAAGCTACGTTCGTCACTAGAAAGTTCTGCCTTGGCGACACTAACTGAAATGTCTATTGACTCGACATCCGCAACACCTGGTGTGTATAAGGTACCATTGATTTCGATTGTTGAACCAACCAATGCTCCCAGTAAATTATTCCGTCACAAATGATAAAGATGTTTGTAGAATAAATATAGAAGAAGATGGGTTAATTTTCCCGTTATCATTGCTAAAATTTATTAATAATTAAACCTAATTGCGAGGGAAAATACAGGAAATGAAGTAGTTTAATTCTTCCATTTACAAAACGATCCGTAGAGCACGCTAGTGTATGTACAAGTCTGTTGCAAACTCTCATCAAGTAAGACATAACCACGACCATTCCATTTTTGACCCGATTGTTCCCAAAGCCGTTGCAGGCTCGCCAACTCAAAATTCATCAGAGCAAGAGGCCTTTGTTTCGCGCTTCGCATCGGCAAGTTGCGCCAGAACGCTCTCCGCACGGGAGATCGTGCCTCCGACAATTACATCGCGCGGAGACGCCCGAGATCTTCAAGGGAAGTCTCCTCATTACGATGTTCCTCTGCATTATTCGGCAACAAAATCCCTCTTCTCCGGGGGCTCTTCTCTCGCCGCCTACGGGCGCAGCCTGGGCCACTCGGCGCGTGCTCCACAATCACGCCACGCCGCGCCGCGCCACGCCACGCCCCGCCACGCCACGCCGCGCCGCGCCGCGCCGCGCCGCACCGCGCCAGCCGCTTGCTCGCTCCCTCGCCCCGCCCCTCGCGCGCGCGCGCTCTATTCTTCCAGGCGTGCCGCGTTGCCTGGCTTCGCTCGCCTCCCGACACCCGCACAACGAGCCCGCAGTGTGTGCCACGCCCCCTCCCCCATACACACACACACGCCCCGCGCAGGCGTACGGTGGATCTAGGTCACACCCCCAGACGACACCAAATTCATATTTCATAAGAAAGTATTTGCTACATATATATATATATATATATATATATATATATATATATATATAATATATTGTACGTGAAATTAATTCAGAGGCTGATTGATTCCCGAAACTGCGGTGTATTTTGTTCTCTCGGGGGTTGGATGATTGATTGATTTTTTCGTGTTTCAGGGTGCGTCAACTGCTCTGGTCATTAGTCCCGTTAGTGTAGTGCGTGTTTTTTCTCGGGAGATAGCGGTGATATTCCCGCGCTGGATGGCGAGATCCGGCGCCGACCTACCGTCGGCTAGTGGGGTTCCCCCTAACCAGGACTCTCCCACCAACGGGGCACCGCCCCAGTCGGGACAAGCTCTAAGCTCCCGACCGGTCTCCCGGAATATGTGGTAGTGTAGTGCATGTTAGTGTAAGTGTGTGTGTGTAAGGGGAGAGGATAGGACAAGGAAGAGGAAGGACAGATCGCGCGCGGTCCGTGGCCCGTTTGGTAGGGTACTGCTCCGGCATTCGCCTGGTGTTGATCGGAGAAACCACGGAAAACTACCGATCAGAGCAGCCGTCTGCTAGAATTCTCCTCCAGAAAACGACGGAATTCGACCTAGCTGCAAAGCTAGTGTCGAAAATCGTGCCGCCGTCAGGACTCGAACCTAGGACCTCCCGGTCAGAGGCGCTGCAGTGACATCAGTTGATGCACTGAGCTACCGCTCCCGGTCGGGGGATGGTAGTAATCTTGTCCCACTGAATGGCGAGATCCGGCGCCGACCTACGGCGTCGCCTAGGGAGGTTTTACCTGCCAGGTATCTCCCACGAGAGGGACATCAACCCGGGCGGTACAAGCTCTAAGCTCCCGACCGGTCACCCGGCACGTCTGGTAGTAAGTATTAGCTATGTACTGTGTAAGGGGTAGGATAGAACACGGAATGGAAGAGAAAGATCGCGCGCGGTCCGTGGCCCGTTCGTTAGGGTACTGCTCCGGTATTCGCCTGTCATCGATCGGAGAAACTACGGAAAACTACAAATCAGAGCAGCCAGCCGCTAGTATTCTCCTCCAGACAACGACAGTACTCCACTAATTCAGTGGTAGTGGCAGATATATTTTGGTATTCCATATTAAGGAAATGCCTAGCTGTTATGTTTTAGTAGGATCCACTTTGCTTGGATAGCAAGTAATTTTTTATTTATAGCAAGTCATGTTTATCTCATATTTTTTCTTGTATTTCCTTTTGTCCTTCCTTATTTTAATATTAATTCTTATATTTCCTTGTGCTTCGTTACTGACCCACTGATTATTAAATTTTTTATTCTTGTAGTTTGAATATTTTCTTAATTCATATTACGTGAAATAATATTTTTTTTCATTTGCACGATTGCAATGGACATGGTTTTGAATGATGAGACCGGTAAATAAACTCAAAATCGAATTCGTAAAAGATGCCAAATTTTTTCTCAGGAAATATGATCATTTAGTGACCTGCAAACAGCAAAAATGCTGCAGAAAAAAACACACAATATGTTTTTTAAGGATCATCACACTGTTCAAAATCGCCAAATAAAATGTTCTAGTATAAGTCTGCGTCAAATTAAATATTTTAACAAAAACAGAGTTCTCTAATCGTGCAAAAGAAGTATAAAACAGTTCTTAACACACCAATAATCAAAAAAAAAGTTGCTGTTCCAGAACGGAGCACGTAAATAGCAAATATTTAATGGAATCCGACCTCCTACTTGAGGGGTTGCTGTCGCAAGACATCAGCTGTGTCGTAAGTAATGACGCTCAGAGTATAATAAATCAGTATTCACTCGCAGTATTAGAGCAGGCGAAATAACGCTATCAAATATTTGGTCGTTTTTTCTTTCTTCTTTGGTATCTAAGAAACCACAGTCACCTCTGTCATGGCCTATGTCTCCATAGTTTTCTTTCAATTTCGGCGCGAATTGGAAATTGGTAATATTTCGTACGGCACAAGACCGACTTCAATCACAGTTTTCTCTATGATGTTAAATTACTACTTATGAGATAATGAAAGTTATATTCTGACCCCAGTTGGATTAAAGTGTTGCCAGCGAAACCATATAACCAACCGTGCACACTATTCTATCAATTAATAATACACACGTTAAATATCTACGTCTTGTAGATATCTGGATTTTATTTAGTCGTAATTTCTCCCTTAACACAACACACAACAAGAACTCTAGTGTCCAAAACTTTTAGAATTTTGAATTACTATTACACAGAAGAAATCCTGTTTAAAACATTATTCACTCGAGAGTAATATGAGAAATACGCAGATAACTGTCACAGAGCTATGGAAAACAGACTCTCGATAAAATGTAGACAACCCTCGACACATTAATTTTAAATAATAATAATTTTTACAGTGATTGAAAGGTTATGTTATACGGCCAAAGTCACTTGCGATATTAAAGTCAGTGCAACAACATATTTCACAAGAGGATCAATCAAACAGTTCGTCTACAGATCGGAATAAATAAATCCGCATACATAACGAAAACATAACTCAACATTTTTCAATGGTTTAAAACATATCCTGTTTGAATGATGCAACACCATTGTCTACGTTGGAGGGACGATTTCCGTACTTCAGTGTTGTGAAGGGCTACCTCGGCGGTAGTTGTTGCTTTTTTCGCGTGGCTTCTAGTACTGCTAGTGACCAACAGCTTGAAACTAAGGGATATCAAATTCAGAACCACATTCTATGCAATTTCATTTTCTTTCATATATGACCTGCTCACGTTCCATTACTGATTCAATTTAATGTTTAATTTTCTTCTTTACTTTTTCATTTTTTGACAGTATTCATTTTTACTTTTAATTCAATGTAATACTTTCTCCATGTACCCTTAAGATTCAAAATTTGTGTTACTTTATTAGTTTACAGACATTATTCCCATTTTTTAACTAGGAAGGATAAAATATATTTGAAACTGTGAGCTTGCTATGTACGCATTCGCATATGGAACCGCATGACACTAAGTTCATTTTAAACCTCTCTTGGGCGCTATAATCGATTCCGAAACTATTATTTCAATTAATATATTCGTTTAATATTTAAGTGAATTAAAAGTATATTCTAGTAGCTTCTTTAGTTTCAACTTCAACTTTCGACATTAGCTGGTCATCAGGGTTGAATTCAGTCACTGTCTGGAGGAGAATTCTAGCGACCGGCTCCTCTGATCGGTACTTTTCCGTGGTTTCTCCGATCGACATCCGGAGAATACCGGAACAGTTCTGAAACAAACGGGCCACGGACCGCGCGCGCTCTTTTCTTTCGCTTCCTTGTCCTTTTCTGGTCCCTTAGTTACACACACACTTACACGAACTACACTACCACACACGACAGGAGCTTAGGGCTTGCTTCAGCTGGAACGGTTTACCGGGGATGGGAGATGCCTGGTTGAGGAAAACCCCGCTATCCTTCGTGTAGATTGGCACTGTATCTCGCCATCCAACGAGAAAAGACCACCACCACCAACAGCAATAAAACATGAACTACATTTACGGGAATTACCTTAGCGGTTGACGCGTCCGGAATCACCAATCAATGGAAGAAAAAAGACAAGTTAATACTAATTTGTATTTTATTATATTCTGTTCGTCTGGAGGGGCGGATGGTAAGAAAATGTGCTGACCCACTGTGCCGGTGGCTGCGCTATGGCTTCCGTCATGGAACCCCGCTCGTTGCTAAGCTATATTCTTTTCTGTTCGTCTGGATGGTGTAGGGGTGGGTGGGTGGGTGGGAAGCAAGTGAGTTGGCCCACTGCGCCGGTGGCTGCGCTAGCGGGCGCGCGCGGGGCATTGTGTCGCCGGTTGCGCCTTTGTGGCCGCTGCGCGCGCGGCGGCTGTTTCTTCGCGGAGCGGCGGCGGCGGCAGCGGAAGCACAAAGGCGGCGCATTTGCTGCAGTGCGGCCCCCGCCCTACACCCCACCCCGCCCCGCTCCCCCATGCGCGCCACGCCACGCCACGCACCTCCAGCCCGTGCCCCGCCGCGCCACACTCGGCACGCTGCAACGCCCTGCCCTGCCACACCATTTCCCTGCTCCGTCACTCACGTTCACTCCGTGCCCCCGCCGCGCCACACACGGCACGCCGCCACGGCGTACCCCGTCACACCATATTCCCGCTCCGCCACACGCGCCACATTTCCCCTCTTGCCCCGATGTGCCACAAACGGCACGCTGCCACGCCCTGCCCTGCCCTGCCATACCACTTCCCTGCTCCGCCACAAGCGCAGCGACACACATCTAGTACACCCCGTGCCACACCGCGCCACACACGGCAAGCTGCCACGGCGTACCCCGCCACATAATTTCCACGCTCCGCCACACACGCCGCGCCACGCACCTCCCCCTTGCCCCGCTGCGCCACTCACGCCACATGCCGTGCCCTGCCACTCCACACCCCACTTAGTCACGACGCACGTCCCGATCTTTGCAACTCCATTCCGTACCACACCACGCCCCCCTCCAGCGACGAAATACCACCGCCACCATCACCAATATTCACTGCATTTACGGGAATGACCTTAGCAGTTGACGCGTCCGGAATAACCAATGAATAAAAAGTGACAAGTTTATAGTAATTTGTGTTTTATTCTTTTTTCTGTTCGTCTGGAGTGGGGGGATAGGAAGAAAATGTGCTGACCCACTGCGCCGGTGGCTGGGCTATGGCTTTCGTCATGGAGCTTCGCACTTTGCTAGATCATCCAGCAACTTTGCCCCGCTGACTCATGTCTCATCCCACACCGTGCGCCGCTATGCCACGCCGCATGCTCTATGTCATGTTTCTCGTCGCAACAACCCAGCCACGCCCTGCCTCAAGTCCCTCAACGACAATTCTCCCGGGGCCACGTATTCTACAAAGTGTCTGATGCACGGACAGCGTAATTAGTCAATGAACAGATGAAATCTTTATCTTTTTATTTTTTGTTATTTAAGGTTGCATCAACATCTAAGTCATTAGCGACCACTATTGTGAACTGTGAAGATGAAACGATATGATGATAAGGAGTGAAAGACAAACATAAATGAAACCATACTCGAGGTGGGACTTGAACTCGCGATCCTGTGTTCCGAGATCGCTACGACACTACTGCCTTAACGGTCTCAGCCACAGAATAGGTGAAATCTTTAGTTGTATCACGCTGTATTGCGCAGTAAACTAACGATACATGAAGTTGTCAAAAGCGCTCTTCTACCTTTGTCTCCCCACTAACCTGCGCGTCTATTGGTAATTACTAGGGGGCGGATTTTAATGAAATATCATTTTCTTCTTTTCACTTTAGAACAATGCCGTTTAGTATAGAAATTCATTTTATGTTATGACAAAAGGAAATGACACATTTTCATAGGTCATTATTTTGCATTTTTTTGTCGATTTTGACTAATAAGTCCTTTTTACCTTTCTATGTCCTTTTCACTGCATTTTTTGCTGATTTCATTGGTTTTACTGTCATTTTCAATGATATTTGCTTCAAATAATATTTTCGATATGCAACAAATGTTCTTCACAGAATTACTCAGTAGCCTATTTGACTTTTTCGCTCCGAAATTGTTTTGACACCCATTGGGAGTATGTGATTATTGTGACGTATATCACCACCTTTGCCGGTTCGTCTGATTTTGGGATAACTAAAGACAGAGATTTACTGGTAAAGAGCAGTCCAAACCAAAAGTTTGCAAGGTGAGTTCACTCAAACGAATAAAAAAAGCCTCTATTACATCAGTAACGTATCTAACAGCTCGAGTTGTTCATCCGAACTGGTTTTGATCACATTTTTTACGTCATTTTTCTTTGTTTTTAGGGCATTTATAAAGCATTTCAAGAGCATTTTATTGATCGTTTTTGGCGATGTTTTAGGTCACAAAATCCGCCCTTTAATTTTTAGCCACAAAATTAGTAAGATACATATCATTTTAGAAATAGGACGCATGTGGTGGCTAGAGTGCAGCATCAGCACAAACATCAAATAAAAAAGAGAAATTAGAAGTAGAAGAGAAAGATGCATATTAATGCATATGTCGACTGACATATGGTCCGTTCACACTACTAGACGATTTTTTCGGCAGGTTACGTATCAGTAACGTATCCAACAGCTCAAGTTGTTCACCCGAACTGGTTTTAATAAGATTTTTTACGTCATTTTTTGGTTTTAAATCATTTTAAAAGCATTTTAAGAGCATTTTATTGATCATTTTGGGGGATGTTTTAGATCATCAAAATCCGCCCTCTAGGAATTACCAATGGACATGTGGTGCATACGATAAAATATACCCAGATAATGGCGGGTAATCAGCTAGTTTTATAATAATAAAAACCGCTCCCTGGCGCTGGAAGACGAGAGCAAAATGGCGTTCCGCGCGCAGAAGCCACTCTGCAGGCGGCGGAGGAGGGGCGCGGAGGTGATGGCGGTAAGAAGCACTGGGAGGCAAAGGCACCTGAGCCAGATTCCATCGCAAGAGCGACTTCATCCCATCGCCCTTTATGGAGGCTTCATTTACCTCCCCTTCCCCCTTCCCCTAAGTGCAGGTACTGACTGCTTCCTGCTTCATCGCTCCTTCCCTCTTCCCCTCCCCCCTCCCCACCTTCACCAGCCCTGTACCCACTCGCCTGCTCACCTGGCTCCTGCGCCACGCCGCACCGCCGCTGCCGGCTCAGATGTGCGCACACAATGCCTGCATTTACTTTACGCACTATGCGTGCGGATCTGCTTATTTGCGCAGTTTCTTTTTTTTTTACCTCTTTGACTGCTCGAGCTAATCGGCTTATGCACCTTCTTTTGTCAAACACGGCGCCGCGGAAAGCCGAAAAATAAGGGAACAAAAAAGAAATCCGGGTTCGGAAAGAAAGGATGATTTTGTGTTGAGTAAACTACGGATATCGCTTTATGCTCGGAATCTTCTTTTCCAGGAAATTTCTTGGAAAATTCTGGGCGGATCAATACGCGACTTATGAACAAAGAAAGATTTGTATATGCGGATATGACGGGCGCTGGTTAGAGGATTCTTCAAATAAAACAGTTTCTTTTTGACTTCTGTGTTTTTAATCGGGATTTCTTCTGGATTTTTTTATCGTTTCATGTTCTTTTCCTCTTCTTTGCCGATTTTATACCGCAAAGCTTGCTCCTGACGACCAGCAAGAATTGTGTACAACTTTTAAGGGTTGAAGGAATTCCCAAACACGAGAAAAGATAAACTGATGTGTCGTGGAGCGAAAATACTTTTTTATAACCTTACTTCTTTAAAGAAATATTGTCACGGGTATTATCTGTATCACAAATGTCCCAAGCGTAACGAATTTCAAGGGATACACGGTTGTCTTCTGTTGTTTAAAAAGTATCTCGTGGTTTGTTAGCAACTCAGGAACACGAGGAAGATCCGAAAACAATGAGTTTCAATTTTGTTTGAAAAATGCAAAGAATTGCTTATGTTATTAAATATCACTAATTAGGATGTAGCTAACGTCATGCGACAGCAAGGCTCCAAGGAAGGGATTACCATAAAATATATGCTCTTCACGAGTTGCGTTATTTAACAGCATTTTTTTTAAATTCTGCGTATATAAAGAACTGTTGTACTGTATATAGTTCACTTTATAGCACCTTACTGCGGTTTTATGAATGCAATTTTTGTTAAAATAAGTAATTTAGTGTTACATAATACATATGACTTGAAGGGCCACATACAGTTTCATAACCTTAAAAGTGACGAAAGAGTATTTAACGCACATTTCGACAACGCCCATACCCGCAAGAACTACAAACGAGCTTTATATAAATAATATTAGAGGTCTAAATAATGAAGCTGAGTGGTCTTTTTAAAATATTTTCTTCATTATTTTGAAGAACATTGCCCAATATTGCTTTACAGCAACGGCTTTAAAAGTAAACAGAATTAGACTCTTTTGAATTTTGTCAAACACTCGATTTTCTAGAAAAATTATAAATGCTAACCATTTTGCATAATTTTACAATTGTGTACCAGAAATAAGCGATTTTAATAATGAAGATAAGCATATGTAAATTTATTTTTCCCTGCTAGCTCCTCATCTAACTTCACAGCTCCAATCCGCCACGGCTCTAAACTCTGGCCTGAAATCAATGAGCTTCATAATCTCTAAATGATGCGCTGAGTGCTGAAGAGAAATGACATAGCACAAATAGCCCAGTTAAAAACACTAAGCATTTGCATCACTGAAAGTCAAACGTCTAGCATCACTTCCAGCAGATTTTCGTGTTTTCCATTTGATCAAACGAACTTCACACGTGCAGTTGCAAAAATTACAATATATAAATTCATTTATATATTATTATATATTACAATATACTATATAAATTCATTTATATTCAATTAACAATTTTTACGTGATGTCTTTGGTTAATAGTAATTGCCGAATCAAGAGACTGAAGGTGTCCTAAATCGAAACCATTTTATATTTGCAGTTCATTTTCCCTTCATTGCTGTTTACTATTGCAACTGAACACTTTTCTTATGTGGCAACCTGCTGACAAGCATGAGTTGACGGCTAATCTTTGGATACATTTAAAAACGCCATAATAGATTTTGGAAGAAAAATGAGTTCCATATGCTACATTGTGTAGTAAATGAGTAAGGAGAATATCGTGCTTCACAATGTAAACTTTTAATACCAATAAATAACGCTTTTCGCTTGCTTAAGAATAGTTTCTTCCCTTTCTTCTTATCCTGCAATATCTGCCTGCAATACTTCATATCGCTCTATGACTGTGGCCATCTTCGACATTAAAGAAGGCTGTGCACTATACTGAAGATATAACAATATAATATTGTGGGAGACCGATTCAAATCAGGCGGATTTTTGGGGTTCCCGGTAGAGGCGCAAGATGGCGTGGCGGTAGGACCAAGTCGGTTGACGACGAGCGTAAACAAGACACTCGAACGCAAGTAACGCCGAGATGAACACGTTGTGAATTGTCGGGATATAGTTTATTTGTATTGTTCTTCAAGTATTTCAAGAATATAATTATCTTTTTATATTTCAACAACGAGTTTATTTCTATTCCGACTACCATTTCTCCCACAATTTGGGGGCTCGTCCGGGATTGAACTGGATTTCGAGAAACGACTAGAACTTTCCACGGCCGCCATTTCGCAACATTGAAAACATTACGACGTGCCAGCCGACGACGATCAATTTGGAATAAACGACGAGGGATTCCAAGTGAAGGCCAGTTTTCAAAGTTGCGACGACGATAGGCTGGAATAAGACGACGAGTGAAGGTCATTATAACCTCAAAAAAACGACGTAATTCACCGACGAAAGCTTGACGAGAATTGATGTAATTTCGAAGATACGTGAGTAGATGCAAATAAGACAAATTGTATGAATATTTTTGCTGTTTCCATACATTTGCTCGCACAATTGAAGGTTTGAACCACGAGGCTGTTTTTATAAAATACCGATTGTAATCGACGTTACCGACTGTTCGACAGGAAGTTCGCAAAATTTTTGGAAGATGGCGACATTGGGAGAAATCGAACAAATAGAAAAGAACATAACCTCTGCGCCGGTAAAAGCAATTAAAACGTTGCATAACTTTATTTTTGAAACGATGCCAGAGGATCGAAAAAACAGAAAGAGGCTTAGAGAGTTTTCCGGTTTTACGTTCGAGTCCGGATCTAAAGATGAAGAGATGAAAAAGTCGTTCATTCACGATACATTTTCGGAAGCGGATCTGGGAGCTATATGCAGTATTCTTTGTATCAACAGTGGGACGAAAGACGAAATGATCGACGATATATGTGAAATGCTGGGAGATCTGCAACAGTTGGCGTCGAAAATCGAGACCGAGATCAAGCAAGAAGAAAATGAAGAAGACGAATATAAGAAAGGAGTATTAAGCAACCCGAAAAAACAAGATGACAAAAGGGCAGCCCAACTGAAGAAGTTGACGTTCGAGTTTGAGCAGAAGCTGCGTGCTATTAACGAGGAAGAAAACGATTCGGATAATAGTGATGATGCGCGCTCTGTCGCTTCTGTACGTACGCAGCCAAAGTTTTCATTGACTTTTCGTGATATTGAAGGTTCACTCAAGATCTTCAACGGTAGTGATGGATATCCAGTAAAAAAATGGATCACTGATTTCGAAGAGACAGCTGTTTTGATGGGCTGGGACAGTCTACAAAAGTTTGTTTTTGCTAAGAAATCACTCGAAGGCCTAGCCAAACTTTTTATCCAGGGCGAGAAAGGAATCACATCGTGGACCGTCCTGAAAAAAGCTTTGAAGGAAGAGTTTGATGTTAAGACAAGCACGGCAGAAATTCATCGGTTGTTGAATCGACGAAGGAAGAAAAAAGAAGAATCTTTACAGGAATACTTTCTCGTCATGAGGGAGATTGCTAGCCGAGGTGATATAGATGACGAATCATTGATACAATATATAATCGACGGAATTGAAGACGATTCAGGAACGAAACTTCAGCTATATGGAGTAGACAACATAAAAGAATTCAAGGTCAAGCTGAAACATTACGAGATGGCAGTGATGAAGGTCCAAACTAAGAAGACAAACAAGAATGATCACAAGTGGAACTCGAAGAATACAGATGAGAAAGACAAGAAGAACGACGATGGTAATAAATCGAAGGGCACTTCTCAGGACGCGGACAAGCGATGCTACAATTGCGGTGGTACCGGACATACTTCGAGCAACTGTAAACACAAAGAAAAGGGTAAGAGGTGTTTCAATTGCGACGCTTTTGGTCACATTTCAGCTGATTGCCCAAAGGAAAGGAAACCGCGACAGTCGAAAAGCATGAGTGCCATTGTAAGGAACGCGAATAATTGCAAATTTAAAGAAGTACAATTGGCTAATCGGAAGGTAAAGGCGCTCATCGATTGTGGAAGTCAAGTTAGCTTGCTGCGACAAGACATTTACGATTCACTGAGTGCTTCGAAACTAGTCAAAACGGATATGGTCCTGAGCGGATTTGGGAAGAACTTCGTGTGTCCTCAAGGATACTTTTCAACAACTGTCGTCGTTGATGGTGAGCAGTTTACAACAGACGTATACGTGGTTACAGCAGATACCATGAAACTCGAAATGGTCATTGGAAACGAGCTTCTTGACCAAGCGGAAGTGCTCATAAACAGAAATGGTGTCACCCTACGGAAACCAAAATTAGAAGCTCACATCATGTGCATCCAGGCCGTAAATAAAGAAGAATTGGATATAGGAGATTCGGTCAAAAGCGAGATAAAAAAGGAAGTTCAAGGTTTAATAGCAAACTATGTTCCGGAGAAGACCAAATCTGTTGATGTCAAGATGAAGATCTTAGTGAAGAATGAAGAGCCAGTTCACTGCGGACCGCGACGACTTTCGCCTCGAGAAAAAGAAGTGGTGGACAATCAAGTGCTAATTTGGATTCATGACAAAATAATAGAACCGAGTTCATCAGAGTATGCCAGTGCAGTAATCGTGGTGAGAAAGAAGAACGGATCATCAAGAGTTTGCATTGATTACCGCAGGCTGAATAAGATCGTGGTGAAGGACCGCTATCCTTTACCCCTTATCGACGATTTGTTTGATAAATTGCAGGACTACTGCACGACGGAAAGAATTAAACACATAATGGTAACGACGGGCTTGCCCAGAGCCAATGGGCAAGTTGAGCGTCTCAATTCAACGATTGCTTCTATCATCGCGAAACTTTCCATTGACGACCCGGAGAAATGGTACAAAGTGGTACCAGCTGTTCAACGGGCCATGAATTCTACCTATAACCGGAGCATTAGAAGGACGCCATTCGAACTTATGACTGGCGTAAGAATGCGCAATCCGACTGATATTCGTATCAAGGAGTTATTGGAAGAAGAGCTAATTAACAATGTCGAAGAAAAGCGCAACCTTATACGAGAAGAAGCTAAAGCACAGATTTTCAAGGTCCAGGACGAAAATCGCGCTGATTTTAATAAGCGTCGTAAGGAAGCTACAGTATACAAAGTCGGCGATTTAGTGGCTATCAAGCGGACGCAATTCGGGCCGGGTTTAAAACTCAAAGCCAAGAATCTGGGTCCCTACCGAATTACAATGGTCAAACCAAATGATACATACGATGTCAGCAAGGTCGGAGATAACGAGGGGCCACGAACCACCACTACGTGTGCCGAGTATATGCAAGCTTGGCCAGACGGATACTCATCATCCGAGCCGGATGATAGTCAGGACGGCCGAATGTGGGAGACCGATTCAAATCAGGCGGATTTTTGGGGTTCCCGGTAGAGGCGCAAGATGGCGTGGCGGTAGGACCAAGTCGGTTGACGACGAGCGTAAACAAGACACTCGAACGCAAGTAACGCCGAGATGAACACGTTGTGAATTGTCGGGATATAGTTTATTTGTATTGTTCTTCAAGTATTTCAAGAATATAATTATCTTTTTATATTTCAACAACGAGTTTATTTCTATTCCGACTACCATTTCTCCCACAATATACAAAATAAAATATACTTGTTCATTTCCCGTTTTTATAATATTTACATAAACACATACTTACATTTACGTACGAAAATGCAATTGCAAAATATCATTTCTCTTCCGATTAATGTACTAAAATAAATCCACTAATTATTCATCATGCAGAACATGCATTCAGGACAACATTTTCATCTCCCAACGTTCTCCCATCAATGTCTTTCACTTCCATTGTCCATCGCTTTTTTAGCTCCAACCTCGTGGTTTCGGACTGCTGTAGTTCAATATTATAAATTTCTTACATTATTATTTAACCATTTTATTCCTACCATTCTCACTTGAGGACGCACATTCGGGGGGATTTTAAAAGGTGTGTAGCGAGTTTATGAGTCTCATGGAATTTAACTAGTTGTCGTATGTGCGATAAGGATAAATATTTTTTAAATAATCCGTTATTTCAGAAATGAGTTTTTAGGATAGTCCTTCAAGAAAAAAACGTTTTAGATTGGTAATATTTGCTTTGAATATAAGTATGTATAATTTTAAAGAAACAAACACTGACATTCATCTCTCCAACTGGACGTAACCAACACTGAACTTATATTATTTACTATTTTTCTCAAAACAAACAATTTTATGAAGATAAATTACGTATATTCAACAAAACTAATTTTATTCACTTCACTGGAATGTCTCGTTTTTTTGTGGCATTTGATGTTGTAGTTTAATTATAATTTTGATTTTCATTTTAATTTCATTGTACTTTCGTTTAGTGGTTAGGATCTTTAGCTTATCTCCAAAGAGAAATCGACAAATGAACACTAATTAATATTGATACACGTATTTTAGTATAAGAATAAAATATGAGAGTTTATCTATACAAATATAAGTGCTTTTTATATTGGTTAGCTAAATATGGCTGGCACCAATTTTTAGGAAATACTTCTCTAATTCGTGAGGGTTTTCCAATCACAGAGATAGATAGAAACGAATCATTGATGCGCAAATCGAATTGATCAAAGTTAATTGAAAGGAACGACCTATCGGTTTACATACCAATCGTAGTTTGATTACCTTTTTATGCTTTATTATTAAAGCAGCATTGGGCTAAGCAATTGTTGTTACATTTAAGTTAATTTTTTTCAGCGCAAAATTATTATTGGTTATATATTACATTGTAGTAAGGAAATAGCTACACAATGTTAAATATTGTTAATTAATTTAAAAACGCAAGTCGTTATTTGACCATTTTATGAAGTGCTACTTCACTATATTAAGATAGGTCAAAATACTTATGGGTTATTTCGGAATAAAATATAAAAAATATATCAACAGAATATAACAGATAGAAAGGAAAATACGAAGAAAAATGAACAGAAATGAGACATTGAGTACGTAAGGAGTCATTAAACAGCAAGAAAGACGAGTTCGAGTTGATATTTAAAATATTAGAAAAAATAATAAATAATATTTAATAAAAGTTACATTATCAATAAAAGCAAGAGAATTCCGATAACTTAGTTACAGGGGGCAAATTAGCATCGAACTCAGACAGTAACAATGAGAACACGTGAACAGCAGAAATAAGCCAGGTTGATAGATGAAAATTTTGCGTCAGAATTTGTCTCGTTGTGGTAGAGGTAGGACGTGTGGTTGTGACTGTTTGAAGAAATTTTAAGTTAGAATATGTCGACATCTGATATAGATCGCATCCGAGAGATGTATAAAACTAACACTAAAAAACGGAACGTGTTTGTAAATGCGAAATTGAGTCGCGGATGTAGATAATTTGAAGTAAGACGGCGGACAGAAGAAAAACTTGTGCTGACATGATAATTAGCGTTAAAAAATGGTAGAATGAACGACGCTTAATGGATGAATGATTGTTCTCAGAGCCAAGAGAACAGTGTTTCCTCAGCAACAGGGAAGTTTAGTAATCAGCACACAAACACTCTGCAGTATTGAATTGTTCAAGGCCTAAAATGTCATAGTCAATAAGTTAAATTAAGAGAGATTATAATAAGAATTAAGTATCAAAAGTTTCGATGGTCATCGTCATTAATTAGGTAAAAAGAGTAAATTTAAATAAAAACCGAATTTTATTAAAAATTGATTAGAAAAGAAAGATGCAAAATTGATTTAAATAAATGATGAGCAGCTGACACTTCATGTCCGTGATATAATAATTCGGTAAAGAAAGTGTTATTTCTATATTAATTAACCAACAAATTAGTAAATTCGTAATATAAATAGAGGGAGAGGGAGTGAAAATAAATTGAGGGAGTACAGAGCACCGCCACAATATATAGTGATTAAGTGGATAGGGTAGGGTAGGGTAGGGTAGGGTAGGGTAGGGTAGTGTAGTGTAGTGTAGTGTAGGGTAGGGTAGGGTAGGGTAGGGTAGGGTAGGGTAGGGTAGGGTGGGGTGGGGTGGGGTGGGGTGGGGTGGGGTGGGATGGGGTGGGGTGGGGTGAAGTAGGGTAAGATAGGATAGGATAGGTTAACTTTTGTAAAACCTTACTGCCAACTAAAGCGAATCTGAATTTTTTTCATGTATCGTATCATACCAACACAAACACGCCATAAGCGATACAAATAGTATCATAAGACTTCTTACATAACTAATCTCCAAGATTTCGACTGAATGGCTTCCGAGCAGGAAGCATTGGCTTCCAACTGTTCTCCCGACATTTGTGTTAGTGTAGTGCATGCAAGTGTACGTGCTCGTGATTTCTAACAGAAACAAGTCTAATACATTTAAGAAACAATGAGTATAGTAAAATTACACCAACTACCATTGCCCAATGCAGAAAGGAAGGAAAGTGAGGCGCTAAAGGCGGAAAAGGAAGACCGAGCAGTAAGTGCGGAAAGGAGAAGAGCAATGGGAGAGACCAGAAAGAATTTAGAGGAAATCTGAATGGCATGGGAGGGATATGGAGAATAGATTCGTAGGCTTCCGCGACCGGAGTCACATTATTCTTGGCTATCCGAGATGAGCCGCGTCCCAGTCGATGGAGCTGCTAGCCTCTCGGCAGCCGTACAGCTCTGAAGAAGGCCACAACGTGATGGCCGAAACGTCAGCTTCATCGACTGAGACGCGCCTCATCCCCGACAGCCAAGAATCATGGGATATAAAGCTGAGAGAGGTGGGAAGGGTAGAGATAAACGACGGGAAGGGGCTCTGAGGAACGAGGAGGGCCGAGTGAGACTGGAAGTGGAGAAGGGACGAGCGTAATGAAGGACCGAAGAAGGGCTGGAGGGAGAGGCGGAAAAGATGGAAAGGATGGACAAAGGGAGAGGTGGGGGAGAAGTGGAAAAGCGAGGGAGAAGCGAAGGGTAGAGAAGGGAGGAGAGGGGAGGGGGCTGGAGAGGCGAAGCACGCACTCTCCCTGTAATCGCCTTCGGTGGCAATCTACATGGAAATTGTCGCGCCCGCGCAAGACGCACGGCCGGCTTAATTGAAACGTACTCCCGCGGCCTCGCCCTCGCCCTCACCAGAGTGGCTGGCACAGTGGGCGAGCTTGCGAGCGCGGGGGCGAAAGAGGACATGCTCAAGGGCGAAGAGAATCGATTGATTGATTAGTGATTCCGGGCACGTCAACCGTTAAGGTCATTATTCTCGTAAGTGCAAAGCACTTTTTCCTCGGACGATGGCGGTGATCTTATCCCGCCGGTAGGGGAGATCCGGCGCCGACCTACCCATCGGCTCTTTTCCTTCAACCAGGTCTCTCCGTCAGCTCGGTTTTCTTCAACCAGGTATCTTCCTCCGGCGGAGCACCGCCCCAGCCTGGACAAGCTCTAAGCTTCAGACTTGTCTGCCGGCATGAGTGGTAGTGTAGTGCATGAGAGGATAGAACAAGGAATGGGAAGGAAAAATCGCGTGTGGTCCGAAACCCGTTTGTTAGGATACTGCTCCGGCATTTACCTGGCGTTAATCCGAGAAACCACTGAAAAGTACCGATTAGAGCCCACTGAAAAGTACCCCCTAGAATTTCCGTTCACACAACAGCCGAACTCGTCCTGGCTTTCTAGCTAGTGTCGAAAGTAAACTCCTACTCCCGAGACTCAAGACCTAGGATATCCTATGAATGATCTTGGCTGTCTGGGTGACGCCGCGTCGAAGGCTCTGTTGCCAACGTTTCGACCACCATTTCGTGGTCTTCCTCAGGGCTGGTCTGCCTAGCCTGGGCTGGCTTGCTTGAGTAAGACCACGAAATGATGGTCGAAACGTTGACAACACAGCCTTCGGCACGGCGTCACTCGGACAGCCAAGATCATGCACATGACTCCGGCCGCGGAAGCCTACGACTTCACTTAAGATCTCCTAGTTAGAGCTTCTGCAGTGGCAACACTTGATGCCCTGAGCCACCTAAGTCGGTGCAAAGACAGACGTAACGGGCGTAAAATCGTGTAGCCACTGCGCTGTGAGTCTCAAATCCTGGTCCCTCCACGCAAGAGTAGTGTTGAATAAAGGTGATGCTCTTGTTTCCCCTCATACCATCCCGTCATGTTATTTGAAGAAGGAATACAACAATCTTAAGAACAAAATATCCGGACAGATGGCGTACGGGCTCGCAATTACGGGTTACACAAAGGATCTGGATTTGAATTCCGTGAAAGGCGCAAATTTGGCTTATGTTTTTATTGTTTTTTTTATTGGGAATAAGATTACACCGATTAACCCACAGATTACACGGACAAATGTATGTCAAAGAGATCTTGACAAATCTGAGCTTCGACAAGATACCGAAATTTGACAGTATTTTTATATAGAGATCATGCTGAGTTACCTTTATATGTATAAAAATATTTTACTGTCTGGAAAGCCTAAAAAATTTTTGTAATTCTCAAGTCAGGAAAACCACCTCATGAAGAGGAATTGTATCATATTGTCATGAGTTAGCTGTGTGCTGGCTACGAACTTCTCAGCGCAACTAGCATCGGGAAAAGAAACAATTAGTAGTAACCCGGCGGCGCTAGCCGAATGCGTTTACTACGCTCCGTGAAGTCACGAAGGTTAAGCGCATTCGAGCCTCGCGGGTTCGTGGTTGGGTGACCTGCCAGGAACCCCGGGACCTAACGTCGTCGAGCCTCTGGCCGAAGGGATAAAAGGCAATGACGGACTGCGACGTGACGAGACTTGACAAATATTAAAAAAGTAGCACTTTAATGGAGGATTACTCCCCTGTGCTAAAGCGCTCAACGCCCCTTAAGGGGGCTTGGAGACGCGTTGCGTCAAGTTGGAGACGCAACAAATTTAAAAGAAAAAAAAACTGCTCTCAGAAGGCAGTGAAATAGAATTTTACAAGCTACTCGATAAATCACAACTTCTGAACTTAATAGATAATGTTGCTCGAATATCTATGTATGGGACCAAATATGTTTATGAACAAGCATTTTTAATAATAAAATTGCTTAAAAACAAGCATGGAGTTGGATTAAGTATTAAAACTTCACTGCTCTGTACCAATGATGTCAAGGTAGTTACCACACTAAGGCTTGGTATCACCGCTGTCACAATGAAACCTCCATCATACTACATTCATCGCTTCACCTCAAGGCAACTTTGGACGAATTCGCGACTAATAATGTTTTTTCCAACAGCTTTTTTTCTTTTACCTAGTTTTCTTTCCTATGTAACGCTGATGCAAGAGGATTAATTTTCGTTCTGGGGAAACGAAATATACGACGCGACCACACTACTACGCAAGGCAACGGAGCGCAAGATGAAATTCTTCGCTGCGGAATCGACGCCTCGCCAGCAAACTCGGCTGTCTGACCTTGGTTGCGTTGGACGACTATATTTCCGACGACTGCGTGCAGATTTACTACAACCAGTGGTATCGTAAGTTGTAACGTTCTGCTGTGAACTGCGTTGCCGTTTTCCGTTTTTAGCTTAAATGGCGTAATTTAGCTAGAAGCTAATTTTGCAAGCAAAGTCAAAAGAGTTACACAAGAGTTGTAAAGCACTGTATATGAATTATTTGAGAGGACTATTTCCCGATTCTTTTTTTTTTGTATGCTGTGCATTTTTATACATAAGGGTATATATGTATGTTCATTCTTTTCAGATAGAATGTGCTTTTTTTGTCACTGTGATTAGAGTAGTATCATTTGTATGTGTTTATGTATTAAGTTATAGTGTGTAATGTTATCCAAATCAAAGATTACTGCAATTCTTTTCAATTTTTTGTAATTCTAAGAAGGAATGTACTTGCCTTGTAAAATTTTCAAAAGTACCTGATATTTCTTTCCTTTGGTATCAAAAGACGACCTATAATCTGCACTACAGTGGGAACATTTCAGCTGCAATAAAACTAGTGACATCCACTGTTAATACGGATGCCACTCATCGAGCACATCTAACCTTCTGCTCGAGTCATCCGTCCAAAAACCTCGCATCAAGGGGGGGGGAGTAAGGAAGGTGACAATAGTTTACCTCGGCCGGGAATCGAAGCCGGAGTTACGCCGTGAAAAGCGATCTCGGTAAACAACGAGCCACCGAGGGAGGCCTTCACAACCCTGCTCTACATTTTCAGAAGAGCATCTCCCGCCAGGGGCGCTCCATCGCCCACCGCCCACTGCCCATCGCCCGTCGCCCACCGCCCACTGTCCACAGCCCATCACCCATCGCCCACTGCCCATCGCCCACTGCCCATCGCCCACTGCCCATCGCCCACTGCCCATCGCCCACTGCCCATCGCCCAATGCCCATCGCCCATCGCCTACTGCCCATCGCCCACTGCCCACCGCCCACTGCCCATCGCCCACTGCCCATCGCCCACTGCCCACCGCCCACTGCCCATCGCCCACTGCCCATCGTCCACTGCCCATCGCCCACTGCCCATCGCCCACTGCCCATCGCCCACTGCCCATCGCCCACTGCCCATCGCACACTGCCCATCGCACACTGCCCATCGCCCACTGCCCACCGCCCACTGCCCACTGCCCACCGCCAATCGCCCAACGCCCATCACCCACCGCTCATCGCCCATCGTCCACCGCCCACGGCACCTCGTCGGGCGAGGATGGGCGGCCGTATGAGCAGCGCAAGCGGCTCCGAATGCAAATGGGCGCCCGCGACCGTCACGTGTCGTTTTCCATTCATAACCCTCCGAGCTACGTCCCTCCCCCCACGCGCTCCCGCCCACACACAGTCACCCCACACACGTCAGGGCTCAAGGCAAATCGGTTAAGGCTAATAGCGGAAAGCAATGCGCGTGAACGAAGGACTTGGCTTAAGGAATATATTAACATTTGTTCTCTCGTTTAACTGTAATATTTTTCTGACATTATTAAAACAGACATTAAAATAGTTTTTAAATAATTGAATAAGTAATAATAATAATAATAATAATAATAATAATAATAATAATAATAATAATAATAATAAAAATAAGAAGAAGAAGTAAATTACTGAAGAAGTATTTTAGTGCCTGTTTTAATAATGTCATATAACAATTACAATGTACTTGATTTAAAGTTCAATCCCATCCAACTAAAAAATAAAGGCAACTCTCGGTGCAGAATAAAGCTCTAGCGTTGTCATCTCTACTCTTTGGACGCGAGATATGAATTCTCAACGAATAAATTCTTCAGACTCAACATTTAATTAGAAGAGAAGAAATATTCACATACAAAGATAGACTGTTACATTAGGTTTCTCAAATGGAAGCCTGTAGAAGCTGGCTATGGTGCCCTACGGGATATTGGCGACGTAGATGCTCACAAAAATGTATTCAAGACGGTGTGTAGCTGGAACGGAAACGTACCAACAACGGTTTAATTTCGTGTTTCCAATACGTTTAATTCCATTATACAATAAATTACATACAATATTCTATAAAATTCCAATATATTGATTATATATCTTTCATTGTTGAACATGATCGTTTGGACATTTCAGATCTGTGTGCCCTGGAACCGAAAAGAGTCCAAAACTGTATCATTTCGTGTTTTCGAATGTTATCGTCTCCTATATTATTTCAGGAGTTTACATACCTTTTGTTGCTCTCACAGGCAACCAATCTTTATAAATGAGAGTTATAAAGAAAGATAACTGCACGTAGACGTAACGAATTGCACTTTGACTTTAAAAATATGAAGGACTTGTTTAAAAAAACGCATCTAAATATTCATGTCAAATGTAACCCGCGACATTTTTGGATCTATATCGTTAAATAACTCCTAAACAAAGCGTTTTCGGGCCTTAAAAACTAAACTTTTGAGGTCAAAAGCCTCAAAGAAACGTTTTACACATTGTAGTCTATAGGATGAGATCATGTACATTCTATTATTCGATTGTTGCTGGTTCGAGGCTTCTCGATTCTACCACATCTGTTCAAACTCTGTAGAATCTGCAACTATATGTGAAATTAAATGAATGACATACTTGATATTCTACGCGATTGAATTACACGAGTGTATTTCTCTGCTATGTAATAACATGTGTAATAAGAATAGTGTAATAAGTATAGTTTTTATTGACAAGGATGTATTTTGTTGTTATCAATTACAGTCATAGAACAAGTGACAGAGGATAAGAGGATCTTGAACAAAAAGATATTACAAGCTTAAAATGGAAATGGAAAAATCGGGAAGAGTGTAGGGCGAGGTAACATGCGAGAGTTCTCGCACGGGTACACTAGTATTCTTTAATATCTATACTACTAATTTCCGATGCTCGCGGAGATTTTATAAAAACTTTGCGTCCTCCAACTATTTGATTGGTACCTATGTTTCGTTAGACACCCATGAAACCGGGAGAAACACACTATTCAATGCGTCACAGCTTTCGTCATGCAACATAACCATATACGCGTCATGCGATTCAATTTTGTGAAGCTTTGTTCAAAAGCATTTTTGCCACTGCAGGACACTAATAATATACAACATTCAATATTGCACTATATTCCCAATGTTTTGACATTTACCAGTATTTAGTTTACATAAATGTTGCATTGACGGTTTGTTGATTCGCGTATCTAAAATCTGTAAATCGCTTTGGAAACCACATGTAAAATTAATGTTTCGTAAAAATCGGGTTTGAATAAAACTGCACGAGTTAAAAAAATAAAACTGTTACATTTTAAATTGCCAATGGTACGAATATTTTACTTTTGATAAAAGAATATACGATTCAAGGAGATTGCATACAAAAATGCAATATTTTTTGTAACGTTTGTAATAATTGATCACTATTATAAGAGGTCTTTAGTACTGAAACGTTCATTAGGTACCTTTTTATTTTATTTTTTTAAGATAGCTTTATAAACAAGCAAGGTCATTAACAACCTTTATTAATTTTCATATCAACAACAGTTATTGTACCATATAACAATCGGAATTATGAAATTCAAACTTAAACACCAGAGATACATTTTATAAATTATAACAAATATTAAGTACAATAATATTTTTGCAATAATTTAGATCATTTTATCAATATAAGCAATATTAAGATAGTGTAACATTGATTTACAACCTTTAAATGAATTAAATATTTCATATACATCGTTTCTGATGCCAAGAGTGTTTTTTAGGGATTTGTTTATGAATAAAGATCAAAAAAGTATACTATCCTGATGAAATTGCTGATGATCCCGATGAAAAGTATATGTATCCAACTAATTTTATTCCGGGACCTAGATTTGTAAAATAATGTTACTGATAAATTAAAATTCTTTTAAAAAAATACCAAATTGAGTAATGAAATTTCCACGAATGATGCTCTTTTATTCAGCAAAAGACAAGCTAATGGTAGCATACCAAACTTTATGAAGATTGTCTTGAAAAAAATCAGATAATTGCACTTATTATTCATTAATTACATTAATGCATATCCGTGTACTGGTAGAAGGGTTTCCCCATAATTTAACGCGGTATCTCAGGTGAGATTACGCTATCACAAAATATACGATAAATATTATTTTCAATAGTTTCTCACATAGGTCATAGTACTACATTATTTGTTTTATAAATCGAAGAAATATTAACAAAAGTCATTACCAAAGTCATTAGCAGAAACTATTAGTACGTTCAATTCAAACCGCTCTACCGTCACATGATTTCATTTCTCTATTTAATTCTCATCTATTACCGAAAATTAATTACAATGTTTACAGCCAAACCAGAACATTGTTGAAAACTTGTAATCTGCAAGGCTGCAAAACTCTGGACGGTGGCAACTAAACAATTCTTCAACCCTGCCTTCGGCGCACTTCCTGGAAGTCACGTTACACATTCCCCTTGTGCTACGTGCAGCTCGCCACCGTCAGTGGGATTTGCTGCATATACTCCGCAACCCTTGTGGGAAGCTCGTGACACAATTGGGCCGCCCTTTGTTGCATTTTTCATGGTCTGTGCGGAGGGAAATACTGGCGGAAGGACTCTGGATCAGGCAGCGCGTTAGCGGCAGCTAGCCCTGCAAGCAGGATCGATCCCCAGGTTCTTCCTCGAAGCAGACAAAAGCCGAGGCATTCTACACTCTCCAGTTTGCTTGATTACGACAGACACACGAGACCGGCTCAAAGAATAAACAAGCATTTCATACAAAAATTAGTGTTCAGACTTATGTGTAATGTTATTCATTAACTTACTCTCGTAGACCAATGCTACCCCAGTGTGGTATGTATGATTTCAGTCAAAACAGCACAATTGTCATTCAGTTTAGTTAAACTTATTTAATTATGAATAATCTATAAGCTATTATTTGAAGAAATAATATACAAAAATATTCCTGAGAATACATTTTGATAGGAAGATATGCCAAAAAATATTATGAAATAAGCAACGACCCTAGCAGATGAAGTAACTTGATAATATATATCGTTTTACAAGTTTAGATCTTTCGTAAAATATTACGCAGAAGTAAACTACAACCGGAGAAAACAAGCTAAAATGCTAAAACTATATTTTAGCATTTAAGTTAAATAGCTAAAATGAAAATGCAACACTTTCCTATGAATGTTCATTGGAAATTCACAATGTTTTATAAATGTGAATAGAACTAATTTTTTATAAATGTAACTAGAAAATATGTATATTAAATGCAATAGAATCTGAAACCGCATACTCACAGGAAACGAACAATGTGTTTTGAAATTCAATTATATCATTAAAAAACTATAAAATCACAGTAACATTATTCAAAAGTGCATTCAATAAAATAGAACCGATTTTTATACATTTGTATAATACGTATCTTCCAGAACGTTTTGTCCCAGTAGTTTAATTACGTACAAACTAATTTTATTTACATTTCAGATTCATATTTTGAACAACCAATTACAAAAATATATTATTAATGTACTGATTTTCTGCTCCAGATTGCAGTAAAAATTGGAGACGTAGACAATATAAGAATATAATTCACTAAATATGGACAAAGTGTAACAGGTCACGGTGAGATGAAAAAATTAGTGCTTCGCCAATATCACTCCCAAAAATTAAAAACCCTTTCAAATTGGCGGAGTGACGAGTTGGCCGGGCTAGTGGGAAAACATTGGTATTGGAGAAAATTTTAAGTACGGCTTTCATGCAATTGTTCACATAGGGATGTCTAAGAAAGACGGCAGGAGGACAGCCACAAATTTCGAAATCACATTTTGGTGCCAGGACGAGTATTTCCGTCAAACTCTAGTCAACGATTGCAGCATCCTCCTCTCTTCTCATACACCTTTCTATTTATTACGTATGTGAGAAAGGGAAAAAAATGCTCTTGAAATTCGAAACTGCCGATTAATCCTCCATTTACGGAGCGGTGATTGCCTTTATCCGGGAATTTTCGAAGCTTAAGTGGTATTTATTAACAACTCTGTAAATAAAAAAACCTTCCCTCAATACTAGTAAATCACGCAAACCAGCTAAATCGAGAAATGACTCGGTTATTCGTCCTAGGATTATGGATAAAAGAAAACACAAATTTTGTTTCCTTGCTTTAAACTCCAAAATTGCCTCCTGACATGTGTATTAGTGTAGTAAATGTTAGTGGAAATATATGCAAAAGGAGAAAGAAGGTGGACGAAGATGAGGACGAGAAGATTCCGCGCAGACAGAGGCCCATTTGTTAACCCTTAGACTCTGTTTCGGGTCTTTTTTAATCCCAGGGACAAATAATGTTTTGCAACATTCTGGAAATTATTCACATTAACTTCTCCTTTCAGATATGCTAAATTACGTCCAGTTTTACATATGTTGTAACCTTTTCAGTTTTCTAAGTTTGTTGCTTTATTGGAAATAATTTGATTTTAATGCGGTTGGAGTCAAAATGCCACATTTGACTTATAAATTACAAGAAAATTCTAAAAAACGTGTCCTTTTTTGGTTTTGTGACATTAAGTTGCGGTTTCTGAATGAGAATTTGTTGTACTTGTCTAGTACAATTTGGTAGATCGGTTCCAAACATTCTCATGCTGATAAGATAGACACCTATGTATAGTAATGAAGACATGCTAGAATGTTTTTTGCTGGAAATAACATTACATTTTTAGTACAATATAGTAGGCAAATATATTGGCAAAAACACGACATCGTCTTCTCCATTAATAATTCCAAATAATATTCCTTCATTAAATACTTGTGAATTATTTTTAACTCGTTTGGGGTCATACAAGACCCCAGAGTTCACGTTAGTATTTGAGAAACATAGTCGAAAGTTTAAGGGAGGTGATGGAGCCAGACGTCACTCGCTTCAGCATTCGCCCAATGTTAGACGAAGAAACTTAAGGAAAACTATTAACTTGTACAAACCAGCCGTTAGAAGTCTTCCCCAGAGATTGACTAAATTCGAACTAGGAATCAAACTAATGTAAAAAAATCCATAATTGTTGAGAGACACTACAATAATTTTGTGGATTGATTTTTTTGTGTTTCCCGGCGCGTCAACGGCTTTGGTCATTAAACCCGTAAGTGTAGTGCATGCTTTTTTCTCGGGAGATGGCGGTGATCTTTCCACACTAGATGGCGAGATCCGGCGCCGACCTATCGCCGACTAGCGGAATTTCCTCCTAACCAGGACTCTCCCACCAGCACCCAGGGCACCGGGTAGTGTAGTGCATGTTAGTGTACATGTGTGTAAGGGGAGAGGATAGGAAAAGAGGAAGGAAACATCGCGCGCGGTCCGTGGCCCATTTGGTAGGGTACTGCTCCGGCACGGAAAACTACCGATCAGAGCAGCCGGCCGCTAGAATTCTCTTCTAGACAGCGACTGAATTCAACCTAGCTGAAAATCTAGGACACTACACTGTAAACCCTTGTTTTGCCTTGAGCAGTCCCAGCCTTTGGAGGAAAGTACAATGTCTTTAAATTCCGTTTGCCTTACTCGGGCTGCCCTGCGGAACTCCTCTCCCGCCACGAGGCGACTCCATCGTGAGTCGAAGGACACAGAACGGAAGTGACAGCGACGTGGCATGTGGGGCTGGAGGTGGTGGCGGTGGCGGCGGCGCGGATGCGAATGGAAGGAAGTCGAGGCGGGGAGCAGAGCAACCAACGGCGATAACGAGCGAATGCAACGGGATCGTTAGGGCCGTTAAAGCTGTAACAACCCCCGGCGCCTCCGTCGTTCTGCGGCGGGCCCGTTGTCCCACCACGCTGAAAGGGTTGTCCCACTCCACCACCCCCAACCCGCCGCCATCCAAAATGACCGCATCCACCATCCCCAGCCAAGCCAAGCCAAGCCAAGCCAAGCCAAGCCAAGCCAAGCCAAGCCAAGCCAAGCCAAGCCAAGCCAAGCCAAGCCAAGCCAAGCCAAGCCAAGCCAAGCCAAGCCAAGCCAAGCCAAGCCAAGCCAAGCCAAGCCAAGCCAAGCCAAGCCAAGCCAAGCCAAGCCAAGCCAAGCCAAGCCAAGCCAAGCCAAGCCACGCCACGCCACGCCACGCCACGCCACGCCTCGCCACGCCTCGCCGCGCCTCGCCGCGCCTCGCCGCGCCACGCCACGCCACGCCACGCCACGCCTCGCCTCGCCACGCTTCGCTTTGTCACGCTACTCCTTGGCTTGACACATCAGAGAACGTTGTGCCATGCATTGCAATGCAATGTCTTACCTTGCTGCGTCTTGTCAGTTCTGATATGACTTGCCGTAACTTGTCATGCATTGGCGCGCGTTTTCATGCTATGTCACGCCCTGATAAGCTCTGTCGCTCCCTGTAATGCGTTGCTGCGCCTTGCCATGCACCACCGTATCCTTTGGCACCCTGTCGCGCCTTGTCGCGGCCTGCCGCGCTCAGTCGAGCCTTGCCGCGCCTTGCCGCGCCTTGCCGCGCCTTGCCAAGTCTAGCCAAGTCTAGCCAAGTCTAGCCAAGTCTAGCCAAGTCTAGCCAAGTCTAGCCAAGTCTAGCCAAGTCTAGCCAAGTCTAGCCAAGTCTAGCCAAGTCTAGCCAAGTCTAGCCAAGTCTAGCCAAGTCTAGCCAAGTCTAGCCAAGTCTTGCCAAGTCTTGTCTTGTCAAGTCTTGTCAAGTCTTGTCAAGTCTTGTCAAGTCTTGTCAAGTCTTGTCAAGTCTTGTCAAGTCTTGTCAAGTCTTGTCAAGTCTTGTCAAGTCTTGTCAAGTCTTGTCAAGTCTTGTCAAGTCTTGTCAAGTCTTGTCAAGTCTTGTCGCGCGACGCCATGACTCGCTACACATCTCGCTCCTGAAGAGGGAATCAAAATTCCAACACGCTTACTTTTTAACCTATCTCAAAGAGGATTAGATTCCATTACGGTTAGTATCGGATATGTTGGGACACCATTTTGCAACTATTCAACTGATTACGATGCAATTACCAGTCAAAAAACATGCTCTAAAAGTTCTTTGTAATTTACGTTTGTTAAAGGGGAAACAGGGCTCGAGTACACACATCTATCGATTCCAGTTGGATGGGTTGAAAGGATTTTCGTCTCCTCAATGCAAAGTTTCAAGCTTCCGGAATTATTTAATTCCAACGTAATTATGTTGAGAAGGTGTTCAGGAGTAAAGGCGCAAGAGATTGAATTTGCTACAAACGTAATATCTTATACAATTCCGTGTATTGAATAATGTGTAGTTGTATAAAGTAAAGTATGTTTTTTTATTTTGGTTGTTTTGAACTTTGTCTACATTTTTTACCCTATACAAAAAGGTTTAAATAATAAATTTATTGATGTTTTCTTGTATTCGATTTTCTTGTAACTGTAACTAATATGGTGTGGTTCTCCATGACTCACAATGGAACAATACATTTTGAAAGGTCAATTAATGATACTTTCTATATACCTGATTAACAATCAATGAATAACAAACGGGAAATCAACAGGTGATCATAAAATATAGCAAACAATTCTGGATGAAATGTCATACATTTGATAACGATAATTTCTTATGAAACTGGTGTGTCTTTTTTTCTTTCATTGTATGATGTTACGACATATTTTACGATCACGAGACCAAACTTTTAAAAGAGAAATTATTTGACATGGTCCTTTAAAGGTCCTATCTTTTAACATGTATTATTTATTCTGTGTGTGTCTGAACGTTGGTGCGAACAACAACAGTTTGTCTATTGAGCAATTCCGTAAAATTGTGACATTTCTGAAATGTTACCGACACGGTATCAAATATGAATGCTGGTCATGTATAGAAGACTCTACTCTTCGCTTCGCAGGAAGGAGTTCAATACAATGAGGAATGTTCTTTAGTATGTTGAATCATCTCTAATTTCAGACGAGTTAATAAATTAACAGATATTTCCATCTTTTTATGAATTTATAATTGTTCAAAATTGGCGAGATATTCACCAAAGAAGTAGATGAAATCATAAACTATTTTAGGAAATATTAAAACAAGAATTCCCATTGACTAAGATATAAATATGACAAAGTACTTTACGGATTTGTGGAGATCACATAAATCTATTTCAATATTATTCCTTCAAACTGATACAATTTAAACCAGAATGTATAAGCATTTTTAAACAGTATCGACTAGAAAAAATCGCTGCAAAGAAAATATTTCTTACTTGCAAGAATCACACATCCTACTGTGAATTCTACTTAATAAAATTAGAATGGGAAGACTTACCACTCAAGGTCTGCACTCCATCTCAAAGCAAAGGACCCTCGCAGATGCAGACGCTGGAAAGAAGCAAACAATACAGACGTCAAACACGCGCATTTTGCTACTTTTATTGCTATGTTAGCACTAAAACATGCATTTGAGAGAGGCGGGTTTCCGGAATGAACAAGCATGCAAGCAAACACCCACACAAACGTAGCTTTAATAACGCCATTTTCTTCGCCTGCCAGAGGCTCGAGGGCTCATTGCCGGCGGTGGATGGCGTCCAAAAGCGCCTGCAGCGCAGCTCCTGCGCGGAAGAGGTTGAGCGTGTGGAGGGCAGAGATGGGGAATCGAGAGACAGAAAAGACGAAGCCGGTGGGTGCGGAAGGAGCAGAACTCGTTAGTACGCGTTCTGGGGCACCAAGAAGTCAGTCGAGGAGCGGTCAGAGACACTGTTGCGAAAGAGGTGGAGATACTCGTAGAAGGTTGTCGGAAATCGAAAGGGAACGGAATCGACAGTCTGGGGAATCGACAGTCTGGGGAATCGACAGTCTGGGGAATCGACAGTCTGGGGAATCGACAGTCTGGGGAATCGACAGTCTGGGGAATCGACAGACTGGGGAATCGACAGTCTGGGGAATCGACAGTCTGGGGAATCGACAGTCTGGGGAATCGCCAGTCTGGGGAATCGACAGTCTGGGGAATCGACAGTCTGGGGAATCGACAGTCTGGGGAATCGACAGTCTGGGGAATCGACAGTCTGGGGAATCGACAGTCTGGGGATTCGAAAGTCTGGGGATTCGAAAGTCTGGGGATTCGAAAGTCTGGGGATTCGAAAGTCTGGGGATTCGAAAGTCTGGGGATTCGAAAGTCTGGGGAATCGAAAGTCTGGGGAATCGAAAGTCTGGGGAATCGAAAGTCTGGGGAATAGAAAGTCTGGGGAATAGAAAGTCTGGGGAATAGAAAGACTGGGGAATAGAAAGTCTGGGGAATTGAAAATTCGTGAATCGAAAGTCCAGGGAATGGGGAGAGCCGGGAATTGGGAGAGCTGGAATGAGTGCCGGGAATCGCGAGTGCTGGGAATGGAGAGTGCCAGGAAGCGGGAGTGCCGGGATCGGAGAGGGCGGGGAATCGGCGACGCAAATGAATGGAACGGGCGGGAAATTGCGTGGGAGAGAACGGGGCATTGGGCGAGACAATCAACAGCACCGCGCAAACAGGGCGGGCGCTCCCTGCGACTCCCTCTGGAAATAGGCCGTATTTATCCCCCCGCGCGCGTCTACGGCGCCTCCAAACAGAGCAGCGCTCGCTTTTGCGCCGGGCGGGCGGTCCGCGCCGCCCGCCGCACAATCACTGCAAATTTACGTTCGCGCTGTGCAAGCGGCGTCCCGTGCGCGCCCCGCCCACCCCACCCACGCGCTCCACGTCACCCTTCGCCCAGCGCCGCGTCTCTCTGCCCTACCTAACCCCTCTACGGTACGTCTTTCCACGACTCGACGCTCTCGTTCCCGACTCTCTCCGCTCTCCACTCTCCCCGGATCCGTGCCGTTTCTCTTTGTTCTGCTCCGCTTCTTTGTGTTTTTCTCTGCTCCTCTGCGCGGCTTCCACCTCCGCTCCATTTTCGGCAGCACTGGATCAACCCGCTTCGCCTCACTTCGTACCGCCTCGTTTTTCCCAGCTTTGCTCCATTTCTACTCACTCGCTTTTGCGCCGGGCGGGCGGTCCGCGCCGCCCGCCGCACAATCACTGCAAATTTACGTTCGCGCTGTGCAAGCGGCGTCCCGTGCGCGCCCCGCCCACCCCACCCACGCGCTCCACGTCACCCTTCGCCCAGCGCCGCGTCTCTCTGCCCTACCTAACCCCTCTACGGTACGTCTTTCCACGACTCGACGCTCTCGTTCCCGACTCTCTCCGCTCTCCACTCTCCCCGGATCCGTGCCGTTTCTCTTTGTTCTGCTCCGCTTCTTTGTGTTTTTCTCTGCTCCTCTGCGCGGCTTCCACCTCCGCTCCATTTTCGGCAGCACTGGATCACTTCTACCCGCTTCGCCTCACTTCGTACCGCCTCGTTTTTCCCAGCTTTGCTCCATTTCTACTCACTCCGCCCCACTTCTCCCTGCTCCGCTCCACTTCCCCCGCTCCGCTTCGCTTCTCCCTGCTCTGCTCCACTTCTCCACGCTCTTCTCCACTTCTCCTCACTCTTCTCCACTACTCCCCGCTCTTCTCCACTTCTCCCCGGTCTTCTTCACTTCTCCCCGCTCTTCTTCACTTCTTCCCGCTCCTCTCTGCTTTCCCCGTTCTCCATCATTTCCACCCGCTCCGCTCCACCTCACCTTGCCCTGATCTATTTCTACTCCCTCCGCCCTACTTCCTTCCATCTCTACAACCCGCATTGCTTCGCTTCTCCTGGCTCTACCCCGACCCATCTCGCTCCGTCACGCCCCACCCCGCTGGGCTCGTACCCACTGCGCCGCGCAGCCGTGCTCCATACAGCGCGGCCTACTCCGACCTGCTTCCATTCCCCTCTTGACTTTTACGGCCTCCCGCTTCGCGGGAGGAACTTCGAGTCCGTAACTCACATCACGCATCATCCACAGGACTTCATTGGTCCGCAGCCCTCGAGATGCGTTATTGAGTGTGCGGGAGGCACTATTTCATGCAAGCTTACTGTTCGGGACAGCTTTCAAGGTACTGACGCTAGCCACTACATACGTCACAGGTTTCTACGTGTTTCCTCGAGTTCCAAGTCTTCACTTCTGTCAGTAACAGCACTACTCGGTGGCGGGTATTAATGAGAGAATGGAAACAACACCTATTGGCCAAGGCTACATACAATGTCCACATTTGCACCGTGCATCAATGGAAAGAGGATAAGAATTTTGTGAACGTAAGTATGGTGGAAATAAAAACTTCTTTGAGTCAAATACTCGACTGAGCAGAAAACACTTCTATTCCATATATTCTAGTTATTTAAAAGCCATGAAATTTTTTCCGCAGTCCCCAGATGATAGCAGGAAGCACACAATTTTTCATAGAGAAAGCGCATTGCACAAGACATCACGGAAATATATATTTAAATAGTTTGTATTGACTCTTCTCAATTTTGGAATGCATTAATTTTGATTTTTTACGTGAATGCCTAAAAATGCTGATTGAATGACTGAAAATACTGGAGAAAGCATATTGAAAAGCTTAGAAATTGTAAAAAGCGTCATAATTTCTAACAAAAGCGACCTGCATTTTTTGAAGAAATTTTACCTAATGTGAATGGCCTAAAAATGGACATCCCAGAGATGGATAGCAATTTGTGAGATATTTGGAAATAGAAAACTGGTTCCGACCGTTTAATGTAGATGCTCTGTGAATGTAAAAAGTCCTCTTGCCACTCGCCACGGCCCCTCTATTCTGATGTGAACATTCATACTGGTTTCCATTTTCATCATTTCATCTCGTAGGAAATAAACTGTGGGAAAGCAACGGGTGAAATGCGTTTTGTTTTGTTCTCAGGTTAACATTGCGCGTATTATTGTCATCATTGATACTTTCTCCCCATTAGCATGAACTGTTCGACGATTGCTCACATTTCTATTCAGTCACTATTGGTTCTATATGCATTTCTATGTATACAGAACCAAAAGGATGGCTTTGTATATCTTCACTCACTCTCTCACTATCACTGTGAAAATTCATATCCCTTTCAAGGAATTCGAAATGCTACCTCTAGCTGTGCGTTCTTGGTCGATGCCTAAAGTTATTTGCTTCTCCACGGCTTCACTTATGTAGCCAATTCGAAGTGTGTCAAATGATTATGATCCATCTTAGAAGGGAAAGACAGGCTTTATTATAACTAGCAAAAGTATCAGGACCCTGCCCGGGCATTTTTTATCGCAGTCATAGGAACTCTTTGAAGAGTAAAATTGAAGCAATTTCATGTTCTCCCCACTCCTCCCTCCCAATTTGTATAAAATTAGAATACCAACACTATTCTTTATAAAAGATAAAAACTCTCCTTAAATAATGTAGGTTAAATGTCTTCCAATGACTTTTTGTAATTTTCAATGAAAAGGCCATCGATATAGACAGAGTTTGCAGATTCTGAGAGAAACACCCGGAGGAAAAAATTAATTACTGGCGCTACAGAATACCATGGACTCTCTCGTAGAAATTAATTTCCTATTGTCTTGTGTCTCATCTAGTTTTTCAGTTTCACCTCACCCTAACCCTTTCCATCTGATGGTACCTTTAATATTTCTTTTTTCATTTTCTCATTTTCATTCTTCTTCTTGTTTAATTTTCTCCATTTTTAGACCTCTAATAGTAGAATTGATATATCGCATTAAGAATATTACAGAAGAATAAAATCTAATGCTATAAGCAATTTTTCAGTGAAAATTTCGACTTTTTTTAAATGAAAATGTCTTTTCGGCGTTTGTAAAAATGTGTAATTTTGAACACAAATTAATAAAAAATTATTTGAAGAACTAATATTCACAAAACCAATAATATGTGAGGCAAGTCTGTAATATTTAACAACGTATGGGATATGTAAAAAATACATTTATGTAATATATGAAAATGAAAAGCATACTTAAAAATGGCATTTATATCACATTAATGGGTGCATATTGCAGTGTATGTACAAGTTTAAAGAAAAATTGAACTGTTGGTGAGAAAATCTTGTTTTTAAGATTGCACATATTTCAGTTCAAATTACGCGAAAACTGTTAATATTTTCAAATCCATGTACTCGACATTAATTAAAGAAATAAGTGGGGAGAAAAAAAACTAATTTGAAGAATACAGCGTGCATAGAT
>BLKR01007076.1:0-44348 GCA_011170035.1 Teleogryllus occipitalis | reverse complement strand
ACATCCATGTTTCCGCGACTGGAATCATCGGGACAGAGGTTATCGCAAGCCGCGCGACGCGGCGTCTCCGGTGATTTGCTGTCGATGGCCAACCCGGCTCCGCGCTCCCCATTCGCTCTGCTTGAGCTGTCCTTACTTAGAGTAAGAAGTGCTAGCGTCGACATCCATGTTTCCGCGACTGGAATCATCGGGACAGAGGTTATCGCCAGCCGCGTGACGCGGCGCCTCCGGTGACTTTCTCTCGGTGGCCAACACGGCTCCGCGCTCCCCATTCGCTCTGCTTGATCTGTCTTCACTTAGAGTAAGAAGTGCTAGCGTCGACATCCATGTGTACGCGACTGGAATCATCGGGACAGAGGTTATCGCCAGCCGCGCGACGCGGCGCCTCCGGTGACTTTCTCTCGGTGGCCAACACGGCTCCGCGCTCCCCATTCGCTCTGCTTGAGCAGTCCTCACTTAGAGTAAGAAGTGCTAGCGTCGACTTCCATGTTTCCGCGACTGGAGTCATCGGGACAGAGGTTATCGCAAGCCGCGCGACGCGGCGCCTCCGGTGACTTGCTCTCGGTGGCCAACACGGCTCCGCGCTCCCCATTCGCTCTGCTTGATCTGTCTTCACTTAGAGTAAGAAGTGCTAGCGTCGACTTCCATGTTTCCGCGACTGGAGTCATCGGGACAGAGGCTATCGCAAATCGCGCGACGCGGCGCCTCCGGTGACTTGCTCTCTGTGGCCAACACGGCTCCGCGCTCCCCATTCGCTCTGCTTGTGCTGTCCTCACTTAGAGTAAGAAGTGCTGTCGTCGACTTCCATGTTTCCGCGACTGGAATCATCGGGACAGAGGTTATCGCCAGCCGCGCGACGCGGCGCCTCCGGTGACTTTCTCTCGGTGGCCAACACGGCTCCGCGCTCCCCATTCGCTCTGCTTGATCTGTCTTCACTTAGAGTAAGAAGTGCTAGCGTCGACTTCCATGTTTCCGCGACTGGAGTCATCGGGACAGAGGCTATCGCAAATCGCGCGACGCGGCGCCTCCGGTGACTTGCTCTCTGTGGCCAACACGGCTCCGCGCTCCCCATTCGCTCTGCTTGAGCTGTCCTCACTTAGAGTAAGAAGTGCTAGTGTCGACATCCATGTTTCCGCGACTGGAATCATCGGGACAGAGGTTATCGCAAGCCGCGCGACGCGGCGCCTCCGGTGACTTGCTCTCGGTGGCCAACACGGCTCCGCGCTCCCCATTCGCTCTGCTTGAGCTGTCCTTACTTAGAGTTAGAAGTGCTAGCGTCGACATCCATGTGTCCGCGACTGGAATCATCGGGACAGAGGTTATCGCCAGCCGCGCGACGCGGCGCCTCCGGTGACTTTCTCTCGGTGGCCAACACGGCTCCGCTCCCCATTGCTTGATCTGTCCTCACTTAGAGTAAAGTGCTAGCGGTCGACATCCATGTGTCCTCGACTGGAGTCATCGGGACAGAGGTTATCGCAAGCCGCGCGACGCGGCGCCTCCGGTGACTTGCTCTCGGTGGCCAACACGGCTCCGCGCTCCCCATTCGCTCTGCTTGAGCTGTCCTCACTTAGAGTAAGAAGTGCTAGCGTCGACCCCATGTTTCCGCGACTGGAGTTACCGGGACAGAGGTTATCGCAAGCCCCGCGTCGCGGCGTCTCTGGTGTCTTGCTCTCGGTGGCAACACGGTTCTGCGCTCCCCATTCGCTCTGCTTGAGCTTTCCTTACTTAGAGTAAGAAGTGCTAGTGTCGACATCCATGTGTCCGCGACCGGAATCATCGGGACAGAGGTTATCGCAAGCCGCGCGACGCGGCGCCTCCGGACACTTGCTCTCGGTGGCCAACACGGCTCCGCGCTCCCCATTCGCTCTGCTCCAGCGGTCCTCGCTTAGAGTAAGAAGTGCGAGTAAGCGATTGGTCTTGTCGGGTGATTGTGACAGAGGTTATCGCCAGCCGCGCGACGCGGCGCCTCTGGTGACTTGTTCTCGGTAGCCAAGACGGCTCCGCGCTCCCAATTCCCTCTGCTTGAGCAGCCGTGGTCAATACGTTTGTCAATCATTGTGGTGTATGTGAACAACACTAGCGCCTAAACCATGCATAGGATCTTCTCCAAATTGAAGACATACCAATTGATCTGGCGTGAGTTACTGCTCTGCGATTTTGAAAAACATTCAACAATGTTTATGGGTACTGGAGATGAAGTCCTTGGGACATTTTCAAAATTTTCCTAAAACAGTCTACAATTTTTTCTTTAAATTTCTAGTAAAAATAGAGTAAAATACCTAGAGTTGAATGCCTCAATTTTCAAAAAATTGAGAAAGTATGTATTTTTTCGGAAACTTCCTACAACAAGATAGTTTTGCTTTAAATGAAATTTGTTGTACAATTTAGTTTTTTCTTGAATGTCATGAACATTTTTTTGAAACTTTAAATTGTTTTCGCGCAATATTGCATGTAGTATGTGCCATTTAGAACAGAACAAAAACAAGATTTTCTCTATAACGGATTCATTTTTTAAACTTTTGGTAGAGATAATATTAAATACACTCGTTAAGATCACATAAACACCATATTGCTCTACTTTTTTTGTTTAATTATAAAAATGAATTTTTTCCTTCTATCTCACGTCGTTAATATTTACGTTACTGTCAATTTGTTACCATTATTTTATTTATAAGTAAATATAATTTAAATAATGTCATAATGTTTCTCGAAAATTCAAAAGTTTTCTGTGAAAATTAGCTCAAAATTTCAGAATTTCTTAAATGCTTAAATGCTTGTTTTCTCAAAAATAACTCCAAATTTTTTCATCAAACTTTCAATAAGGATAGTTCTAATTTTACTCTTTAGTATGACATAAAATTCATTTTGGGGTATTTTTTTCAAAAATTACACAAATATATTTCATTACAAATATCTCTCACGCAGTTAATATTCACACTTCCAGCGATTTGTAGAAGCTATAGCATTTGTGAGTGAAAGTGCTTTATATGACTTTAAGTGAAGTTTATCAAAACCTCAAAAATTTCGCTGAAAAAACTTGAAGTTTTGCATTTACAGTAACACTTAAACGCCATTTTTTTTGAAAATGGCTACATTCTTTTCAATTAAAATTGCGATTTAGAACAACGATTCCTCTTCGAAGTTTCTCCCACACGAACGTATATACGAAGTAATATACGTAGTATAAAGAAAGTTATGTAATGCTGCGGAAAATAGATTTCGCGATTTCAAGGGAAATACACGTTTTGGGGTACCTAAAGTTTTGTTTTTTTACACTACGGCCGTCCGTCCGTCTGTCTGTTGTCGGTCTGTCTGTCCGCCCGTCAGTGAACATTACTAGAGACTACACAATGCGTAGGAGTTTTTCCAAATTGGAGAAACCACTATCCATCTGGTTTAGTTGAAACTTTGAAATTTTGAAAAATATTATTTACAATATGGAGGTACTTTACATGAGGCTCCCTAGACATTTTCAAATTTTCTGAAAAACGGCTCCAATTTTTTCTTTAAATTTCTTGTAAGAATAGACTAAAATACGCTTATACAGGTTGCATATGTCCGATTTTCACGGTTGAGTCTGAATTTTGGAAAATTGCAAAAATAGGATTTTTTCCGGCGTCCTCTTACAACTACACAATTGAGGATGGGGAATATTCCTTCAAATGAAATTTGTTGTCCATAATTAGTTCTTTCATTAAGGTCACGTACATTTTTTGAAAATATTAGTAGTTGTTGAGTGGATTCTTTCAATTTAGTCACTAATTAATTAAATCTATTTCCAGTTTAATCATGAGTTCTACGTACAACATATTACTCCTTACCTGTTGCATGTGGACGTGTAATTCTACACATAATCACGATTCCTGGAAGTTCGATTGATTGAAACCAATTATTAGAGTGAGGGCAACTAATATAAATTGCACTGGTGAACATACATTTTAGTGCCTAAGATACTAAACATTTTTGTGGGTAATTAGATGTGATTATATATGATATGATGATGATTGCAAAAAAGGCATTAGTTTTACCCTTTCAGCTCTAGTTTTGTAAATAAAGAATTATCATCATATACCCCACTTCCAAACTGTGTCTCCTAGAAGTAGGGCGCATCAATGGCATGTGGACATAAAATATTTACATTACTGGTAATAATTTGTTTTTATAAATAAAATGTATTAATTAGGTAACTGTATATCACGTAATTTCTCCTCAAAATGTTTTAAAAATCACAATCAATTGTTTATTATAGATCCAAAAAGTTTATAATATAGATTTTTTGAAGTGACAAATGCCATAGCAGTCAATTCTATATGTGCCAACAGTAGTCTACTTTAATATGTGTATCCCATAATATGTGTATTTTTCGTGGTTTCTCTCTTCCATTGGTGAATATCTAGCTTAAATCGGTCTCCTTACTCTTCACTTAGATCATTAAGTGAAGGAAACCAATTCAAGTGGCTCTATAGGTAATGGGCCTTAATACTCATTGCAGCCAAGCATATGAATATTGGAGAGCATAGTTTCGACTAATTGTGAAAATTTTTCTGCTTTACGCTTTCCTAGAAATATATTTACAATTAGAACTAAAGAAGAGTAGGCACGTGATTAATTTTCGCTCATGGATTCCAATAAATATGAATTATTTACGAGCTTTCTTACTTGAGAACCATCAAAAATCCCTGCTTTCAGGTTCTTGTTTGTGATTCCCGGAAATGTATGCAATGTACACTGTAAATACAAACCTTACCGTACCCAACGACCGTACAAATTGCTTCATCAACCCTAGCTCGATACGCAAAGCAGAAAGAATAATTTTCTCTAGAGCAACAAAAGGTAAATTAATCACATTGTTTTCCCCTACAAGTGGCTCTTTCCTCAGAAGCCAAGTTTTCTCAACCAATGCTCGCTGTTAGCTCTGCTATCTCACAGAAATATAAAGCAGGTATAGTTTGTGCAGCCGCTTTGTTGACCGAGAAGAAATTTCACTATCTTCAGATCAACACAAATGACCCTCTGCTGTTCATAATACTTTATCATTTTTGAAACCAAAGAAATTGTCTCGTACTCTTCTTTCATGCAGAATGAGTGACCGATTGGAACAGAGCCGTATTTGTTGCCGTTGTATAAGAGTACACACTTCAAAATTCTCCCTGAGCTGTCAGTAAAAAGTCGCCATTCGTCTGACTTATATTCTGTAAACCCAATTACATTGCTAAAAAGGTAAAGAGAATTCAAATTTGTCAGTTTATAATGAAAAAATATTGAAATAGTCTATACATATTAATTGAAAATGAATTAATGATACCGAAAGTGACGAAAATCGTTCTTTTCACTGTACCTTCAAAACTAGAGCTGATGCAACCAAGCAGTTAGCATTTTTTGGATCAACGGTCATGAAATACCGTTAATCAGCTCTAAACTTTCACGCACCAGAAATAAAAATAAAACGGAGTTTTTTGTTGCCTGTGTTATTAGCTTTTTTCAATAATAAAAAATAACATTTATTCTTACATATGTTACAAATTGTATTGATCACATAAGAATCACTTTTTCAATATAGAACATTAAAACACCATACGGGTTTGAATATAGTTTGTAAGCTTACTATAATATGTTCATGGATGGCTTCTTGGCTGACTAGCAGATTGTAGAATCCTCGGTATAGCAATTCTCGCGTTTTTGCTTAAATGAAAAATGTTCCAGAACGTCCTCAATGATTTGCTATTAATAGGCCTTAATAAAATTAATAAGCGGTCGCAACTTTCCCTGTTTCTGTTTCGTATGAAACACCTACTCGCAACTGACTATATTCAGCAACTTATTGAAAAATAATTACATCTACGGGGCTACCCTAATATATCTTTTATCCCGGTGAATAAGCTGATGTCATAAAAACTTAATTTTCCAGGAGAGCAAAAACAAGGTTTAAATGAATAAAATCAGAGATTAATGATAATTAAAAGAAGGTGATATTCAAACAAAATTTATTTTTGAGTAGGTTTTGTTTCAATATCATTAATCCATGACTTATAGCATTAGTTTAATGTTGTTTTTCTTGCCCACCTGTAAAATTAAGTTTTATTGACATATCAGCTTATTCACCGGGGTCAAAGATATATACCCCCTCAAACCACGGACTTTAGTCTAAATCGAAACTCCAACTAATACCTTAATAAAATTTCTAATTAAAATTGAATACTACAATTTAAACAATACCAAGCTCAAACCTCAAACTAATCATAAATTCCCGCTTCACTACCATTTAAAAAATTACCTGCCTATACTGAAAAAACGTTAGTATCTCACCAACCACTTACTTCATCTTACCTACCGTTCACTTCTAGATCTTTTTAGAAAATGTTTCCACGTGCCCTTCCACAAGATCACGTCTCTCAACACTCTCTCTACACCTCTTGCATATAATGTGTTCGGGGCCGTGTCCATCTGCACAGCGCAGTGACACCAAGCATGGAATATTATACTTTGTTGATCGGTTGTCCTAATAACGCGCATTCTTTGACTTTAGAGTTTGCAAACAATACTATTACTAGCTGAAGTACCCGGTGTTGCTCGGGCATTTATTACAGTAAATTATTATACAGGAAGAGGAAGAGCTCCCAGATTTATATATTTGCTCAGTCAAACTTTTTTGGATAAATTAATTTTTTCTTATATTTTATGGAAAAATATGGATGAAATCATTCATTGGCAGCCATTGATATGCAAAACAATAGCACAGATTAGTCTTAATATTCAAATGATCATTGCTTAAATCCCAACCACAGCACTAAACTTCTGCACATATAGAAGAAAAAAGTACAACTGCAATTGATATGCCAAACAACTGTACAGATTAGTCTTAATACGTAAATGATTATTTCTAAATTACATACCACAGCTCAAAACTCCACTTATTGAAGAAAAACTTTTACTGGGTGGGTTGGAAACGTACAAACATTTTCAATTTTACCAATATGAACATGAATACTGAAAAATAGAAACAAAGGACTCCCAGATTTTTTTATTTGCTTAGACAAAATAATTTTAGATAATATTTTTTCCAATTATTTATTGAAAAATATATATGAATTCATTCATTCATTTATTCATTCATTAGGAGCAAGTGAGATGCAAAACAACTGCACGTATCAGTCTTAATATTGTAATGACCATTGCTTAATTTACCCACCACTGCACTAACTTCTTCGCATGTAGAAGAAAAAAGTACAACTGCAATTAATATGACAAACAACTGTACAGATTAGTCTTAATATGTAAATTATCATTCCTAAATTACACACCACAGTTCCATTGTTCCACTGTTACCATTTTGAACCTAAGAACTGGATAAATAGTCAAATTGAGATTCCTAATGAACAGCTGCCCTAATACTTAGAGAATTATTCACATTTCTTTCTTGTAGTATTATTTTCAATGGGGCGAGTGAGTACTTCAGCAAATCGATCTTCCCTCTGAGTAACCGAATCAAAATTGTAGTTGTCTGCCCATCTCTTGGCATTTGTAATCTGTTTTGACAATTGTGACATTCGTTTAGTCAAACAATTCAGCTGTCACAAATTTCTGTAAAAGAAGTCGTTGTTTACATTGTATATGATGTGTATATTGTAGATTGTACATTACTGTATATTCTGTACTGAATATTACTGTACTTTTTATTCTCTCAACCTACGTCAATTATTAAACACACATTATAAAACTCACAATGATTTCTTGCCGCTTAGTATATAACACGGACAAAGAACAATGCATGAACATTGACATTCTTTACTACTTCAGTTACGGCTTTCTTTCAAATGTTCACACAAGGACATTACATAGCCTTATTCAAACTCTAATTAATTTCGTAATAATTCTGGACATTGATTAAATCAGTAGTAGATCTCAGACGTCATCCTCTGGTGGCGCGCAGCTAAACTATAGGCATTGATACACTGTTGAATCTGTGATGTAAGGCTAGGAGAAAATGTCCAGAAAAGTAATTATTTTGAAAATATATGTTTGTTAATCATAGCCTATAGTACTCCAGGCCTTTAAAGGATGTTAGCACAAAAGTTTCATCGGCATTGGTTCAGTAGATTCAGAGATTACCGCGCTTGAAAACAACGCACTTCTGTCTTTATATATTAAAGTATAGATATATATTACTAACGCTGGATGTCAATTCTATCATTAAAACTAAACGCAGGATTCTTGGCTTATCACAGTATCAATTAATTGATAATATTCACAATTGTAACAGTAGAATATTTATAAATATATACATATAATATTTTAGTAAAACGTTTTCGAGGGTTGTCAGTAGTTGAGTGTCCTCTGGCCACCAGGTGCAAAATAGGTCTAAATAATAAAAGTTTAGAACAAGTTTGCATCTTTTATTACTTAGACTGCAGTGCGTTGTATCTAATAGAAGCAATCTTGATGTGAAACTGAGTAGATTCCAGAGAATGTGTGGAACAATAAGAAAAACATTAAAAAATAAAACCCGAAGAGACACTCAGTTAAAAGTTTATAAAACACTTGGCGTCCCAACATTAACCTATGGTTGCGAAAATTGGACGTTAAACATATCATCAAAAAGAAAATTCAAACTAGGGAAATGAAGTTCCTGCGAAGTGTTGTTAACTATTATTTATTAGATAAGAAAAATATGGATATAAGACAAGAAGTATATATTTTCAACCTCTTAGAAAGCGTCGAAAAACGAAAACAAAATTGGTATGCCCATATTATAAGAATGAACGAAGCGAGACTATCTAAACAAATAATAAATTATGTACTGACTGCCGGAAGAATAGTTGGAAGACCAAAGACTCGGTGTATTGATGATGTCAACGTTGAAGAGGACGAAACAGGCCTACAGGCCTAATCCTTGATGTTGAAGAAGTAAAAATTTTTTAGTAACTGAAGATACGTTTTTCCGGGTTAGCCGATGGATTAGTTGGAGGAAAAGATACATAAATTAACACTTTTCAATATATTTTACTAATTTCGAATGGGCGTAAAAATTAAAGGATTCCTTTGTAGCTTCGGACAAGTTTTGCTAGATACACAGGAACTGAGGAAAAAACAAAAAGAATAAAAAATCTATTTTTACTGCAAAATACAAATATTTTATTGTGTTTTTCCATATATTTCAATTGTGCGCCCTGCGCGTAATTTTGAACACAGCGCGTCACTGATAACGGCACAGCTGACATCCGCGATATGAAGGCTTCAAGAAAGAGACGTGCACACCTTTAAATACTTGCTCTTTTGGTTGGTTGGTTGGTTAGTGATTCCGGGCGCGTCAACAGATTAGGTTATTAAGTCCCGTAAGTGTAGTGCATGTTTTATCTCCTCGGGAGATGGCGGGGATATTCCCCCGCTGGATGGCGAGATTCGGGGCCGACCTACCGTCGGCTAGCGGGGTTTCCCCCTAACCAGGACTCTCCCACTAGCGGGGCACCGTCCCAGCCGGGACAAGCTCTAAGTTCCCGACCGGTCTCCCTGAATATGTGGTAGTGTAGTGCATGTTAGTGTAAGTGTGTGTGTAAGGGGTGAGGATAGGACAAGGAAGAGGAAGGAAAGATCGCGCGTGGTCCGTGGTCTGTTTGTTAGGATACTGCTCCCACATTCGCCTGGTGTTGATCGGAGAAACCACGGAAAACTACCGATCAAAGCAGCCGGCCGCTAGAATTCTCCTCCAAACAGCAAGTGAATTCGACCTAGCTGAAAAGCTAGGGTCGAAAATCCTACCGCCGTCAGGACTCGAACCTAGGTCAAAGGCGCTGCAGTGTCATCAGTTCACGCACTGAGCTACCGTTCCCGGTACTTGCTCTTCAGTTTTGCGTTTAGGATAAGAAACTTGATTGATACTCTTAGTATATAAAAAACTTGAATTGTATATATTCAATATTTTTATTATAATATTTGTAAAAACTGTTTTTGTTAAATATTTAATTTATTGTAATGTTTTACGAGAGTGTTTCATTTGTTGAATTTGAGAAGTACTCGCGCTACTTCTTAGAGAACAATTTTGGGTGGGGTGGGACCAGACGAGCTCGTCGATTTCCCGGCGGCGCCGCGAGCTTTGTGCGTCATGGACGCTCTATTATCTTTCCGAGCTGCAGTTTGCTGCAAGCGGCTACGAGTAAATAAATCAACTTTCCAATAAAGTGATATATTTAGGGTCCGCAATCGCTTGCCGGTCCCAGCGGAACAAATGGAAATATAAATAAAATGGACGGAAAAAAATGTGTGGGTTGGTGATATGCACTTTAAACCAGTGACGAGTTTCGAGTTTTAAATGTTTTTATTCACACAAATAGGTTTTTCAAATAATGAACTCTATGAATGACAAAAGATGAGTGAAATATCAAAGGATAAGTTTTAGGTATGTATGTAACAAACGATGTGACTGAAATTAAATATGTCGCTAGACACTATTAAAATTATGTAATACATCAATATTAAACATTTTGAATAATCACGAAACATTCTGTTTCTGGTTATTTTCCAATTACTTTCACTTGTAAATGGAACAAAGCGTATTAAATCTAAATTTTCAAACCAATATTGGTTGTTATTAACGAGCACGCAACTTTAATCAGGTTTGTTTATCAATATGCATTTCATAATTTTAATATCTCAAAAACAAGATAAGAAAAAGACATTTGTTTAAACATAGTACCTGTAGCATCTTTTAAAATCTTCATACATTTCCAGATTTCAATTTCTTTAGATATCCAGCTCTTTTTGTATAAAAAAGCAGACGTCCGTTGCAGGAAATCATTTACGGACAACGCTCATATTCGCAGACAATGCGGAAATTAGCAAGATCTCTGTAGTTTAGACAGAAGGACAAGCTGACGGACAGATGAAAGCGAAGAAAAGTTGTCCGAAGTCTTGATTTCTCTTCAGACGTCTTCGCCGACTTCCTGAGCTTTAAATTAAAGTTTAAATTAGACCGAGGAACATTTCCATTCTGTTCGCCGACACGCGCGGCGCGGTTCTCGCACCTTCTAATTACGGGTTATTCCCGGCGCGGGGCGACGCGACGGCACGTGGGACGAGGAACGAGGATCGCTGTTTCTCTGCTCAGCATTTACACTACCTCCCACAAACTACCCTGATCTTTCTTCTATGAGTTATGACGAACGGTAATAACTCATAGAAACAAATGACCGGTAGCGGTAGCTCAGTGCATCAACTGATGTCACTGCAGCGCCTCTGACCGGGAGATCCTAGGTTCCCACTCCCCACGGCGCGGCAGGATTTTCCACGCTAGCTTTTCAGCTAGGTCGAATTCGGACGCTCTGTGGAGGTGAATTCTAGCGGCCGGCTGCTCTGATCGGTAGTTTGCCGTGGTTTCTCCGATCAATACCAGGCGAATGCCGGAGCAGTACCTTAATAAACGGGCCACGGACCGCACGCAATCTTTCCTTCCCCGTCCTTCTCCTATCCTCTCCCCTTACACACACACACTTACAGTAACATGCACTACACTACCACATATTCCAGGAGACCGGTCGCGAGCTTAGAGCTTGTCTCGGCTGGGGCGGTGCGACGCTGGTGGGTGTCCGTGTCAAAAGATCCGTAACCTTTTATAGTTTTTTTAAAGTACTGAAACTCTTCAACAAGTCAAGCCGGTTAAACAGTGTTGACGACCATAGCAAGAGATTTTTTCTAACATACACTAACGAAACAATCCAACTAACGAAACGTCCATGTTTAGTGGTACAGTCTAAAATGCATATAATAACGTTTTCCCAATTTCATACTTGATTCGTACCCACCAGAATACTTCACTATGCCTGCCTTCTAGTGAGAGTTTGAATTATTCGCCAGTATTTTGCGTTCGCCCAAGCGAAATCCAATCACGGATTCACATGACCCTACACTTAGAATAAAGTCCCTAATAGGATTTGATTATTTTTTTCTGCTGCATCTGTATTCTAAATGCACGATAATTGTTCTAATACATGATTAAACTTCAACACACATTTTTCAAAGTGAAAGATATTGAACACTGAATGAAATGTAATGAGTATACAATTCTCATACTCGCTCTGTAGTTTGTGTGCTCGTATGAATACTCGATTGTATACGCACACTTACTCTGTGGTAGGTCACAAGAAAGGTGGTAGGTTTATAAGGGGTATGTTATCAACAAATAAGGCATACGTGAAGAAATTAAGCACTTAAGTTTCTGAATTTCTTCGTTACACTATAATGTTGATAGTTGTTCTTGACCCATCACCAAAGAAACACCGTCTTTATTAAACAATGCAGTAAAAAATTTCTTTGAAGGGTTACAAACCTAAGTTTTTCTGACGTGTTTTAGTAATTTCTACAAGCAATTAAAATAATTTGTATCGATAAATAAAAAAATGCTCCAATAATGTACACAGTTAAACTTTTCATGTCATAAAACTTCATTTTCGGGATAAATTACATCTTTGGTCACAGTAACGCAGCTGGGCTTTACATCAGCCACGACCCCCAGTACGTGATCGCAAGGACTTCATTCGTCACTACACCACTCCTCAAAGAAGAAAACTCCGTAAAAAACCTTGCTCAGCAACGTGCGCACGACAAGAAAGTAAGTTACAGCAACTGCTCGTCGCTTCTTCCTTTGTGTTTCGGCCCTTCGTTGTACGTCACCCTGCCTCGAGGGGCGTATTTTCTCCGGAACTGTTTAGGTTTCTTTATGACTCCATTTTGTTTTCTCCATTCCAGAATATTTCCATTTCCGATTTCTCCGTAAACTCTCATGATTTACCTCGAGAGGCTGTTCCGCCTTTATCCTTTTTCCTCTTCGGAGCCGTCTGCGCTTCCAGCTGAATTCCTCCCCCCCCCCGGGCGTCCGCGCCTTGCGACGCAACCTCGCCGCAATTTATTCGCCTGCCGACCTTGGGCCCGCTTCTGATCCGAGAACAGAGGTGGCCTCGGGTGGCGCGCTGGCTTTGTTTTCTGTTCTACCAACGTGGATGAAGTAAATGCTGCGTGTCATTTTGTTACCAAGATCAGTACATTATGAAACGAAGATGTAATACACGAGTGTGATATTGCGATACGAGCGAGGTACGAGCGAGTATCGTTAACTCCACACAAGTGTATTAATACCCGTTACGTCGAGTTCCAGACGGTACTTTTTCTACGACGTTTATAACTTAATTACATTGAATCGTTTGGTGGCAGTTGACGTGTAGGATTCAGCCAAGGCCACCTAGAGGACTGCCACCCTACCTGCCGCAGGTGGCTTTGGTCTTCCAGAGCGAGAGAATACAAAAGTTGCTCTTACAATAATTCCGAGGTCACTATTTTTGCTTTTTTTCTTATGTCTGAAGGTGCCTAGTCCTCCTCTGATTTTCTAGACATTTCAAACTAAAGAATTGGCCGGTTTTAAAGGACACACACACGGCGGCAACATATAACACACAATAACTTGCACCGGTAGCGGTAGCTCAGTGAATCAACTGATGTCTCTGCAGCGCCTCTAACCGGGAGGTTCTAGGTTCGAGACCTGACGGTGGCAGGATTTTCGACACTAGCTGTTCAGCTAGGTCGAATTCAGCTGCTGTCTGGAGGAGAATTCTAGCGGCCGGCTGCTCTGATCGGTAGTTTTCCGTGGTTTCTCCGATCAACACCAGGCGAATGCCGGAGCAGTACCCTACCAGACGGGCCACGGACCGCGCGCGATCTGTCCTTCCTCTTCCTTGTCCTATCCTCTCCCATTACACACACACTTACACTAACATGCACTACTCTACCACATATTCCGGGTGACCGGTCGGGAAGTTAGAGCTTGTCCTGACTGGGGCGGTGCCCCGCTGGTGGGAGAGTCCTGTTTAGGGGGAAGCCCCACTAGCCGACGGTAGGTCGGCGCCGGATCTCACCATCCAGCGGGGGAAGATCACCGCCATCTCCCGAGAAAAAAACATGCACTACACTAACGGGACTAATGACCAAAGTAGTTGACGCGCCCGGAAACACGAAAAAATCAATCAATCAATCAAACAATAACTTGCGTTCTGATCTTAACGTCAGTCAAATATTCCCTCTACCGCTACCACTGTGCTAGTCAAATAGGATCAAAGTGAAATTATTATCCAATTTATTTTTTATAATATTCCACCTACAAGTTACTGATAATAAAAAAATTTAAACTGATAAACATAATATAGCATTAAATGCAATTTTAATATACACAACCGAACAAAACATTTACAAGAACGATTCTCAAAGATTAATGAAGACTCATTAGTTGGTTTGTAAGCTTCTCTGTGATTGGTCAAGAATCTGTATCACAATGAAATCTCTATCGTAATGAGTATCATTATGCTAAGGGATGGCAGGGATCAAATGACAGAATTATACAATGGGAGTAGAAAAACATCATTACTAAACTGACTAGCGGGCTTACTTTTAGGTGTGTGGTCTTACTGACTTTTTTTGCACGAGCATGTGTTAGCCGTCTGGCAGTCATCGTCTATGCCGTTGTCTCCGTCCGTTTGCCTGTGGTTGGTCGTACGCCCGTCATCACTTCCAATAAAAGTTTTCTCCTCTCTGAAATTTCTCAATTTCAACTTAAAATATGAATTAGGTGGATAGTTGTAAAATATTTAAATTATTTCATGAAATTGCCAACATAATAATAGTTGTTTATCCATATTTTGTTAATAATACTAACAAGTGGTCTGCACATTTGTGCAAATGAATTTACCCCATGGGGCTCTCAAGTAATCATCATCATAATTTGCACACGAATGTATTATAAAGCCAGAAAAAGTATCACTGGTTTCCCAAACATTGTTTGTCTAATATTTAGAGCCGATTTTCAGCATTAATAAATTCAGTATTGATACATTCATATGTACAAGTTTTGGGCCTTTATCGTTTTGGGGGCACGGCAGTGATAATTCGACTGGGATTGTACCCTTGTGAAATGTAGTCCCACTGCAAATGTTGTGGACTTTCCCAGTGAACCTTAGACACCCACGTTGGTAGGAGTGGAGTGGATGGGGGCGTGGGGAGGGGGTGGCTCTTTCTGCTCCCAGAGTCGCCCGCAAAGCAGCTCACTTGGGAGAGCGTATGCAAATGGGGGAAGTCGACCTTCCTAATCTGTTTCCATGTCGCAGGTCGCGGAAGGGGTCATGTAAATCCTGGACTAGTTAGCGACAGATAGGATCCTACGAAACTGAACCAGACTGCAGCTTCTAACCAGAAGGGGAGAGAAGTAGTTTTCGTTCCGGGTCATTGAGGTGGGGTATCACCGCAGGCAGAGCCAACAGAGTTCGAGTGCTGATTAAATGGATAGCAACGGTCCACCTTTGGACACTCACAACTCAAGGCAACAATTTTGACAATTTGAGACTAAATACAGTTACAAAGATAGCCATAAGAATATCAATTCCATCCGAAGTTACTGTATGAAATTTCTTGTATGAAAAAGCACTCACCTTCACAAGCCGGTGTCGAGGAAGGAGAGACACGAAGAGGGATCCTTCCATAGTTCCAATAATGCGTGCTTTGGGTGGGATCAGTAATTATAAACGTTTAATGCTAAAACTTTGCACTTCGACGAGTTTCAGCTATTGTGTTAATTAAGTGTTTATGTTATCTGCCAGCAAATTGAAAACGTTAACTCTCTGTGAAGAACTAAGATCAAATAAAAAGCACGCAAAGAAACACTTCTGACAAAGTTCTGAAAAAAAAATTAAATTTGAGAATACTGAAGTGTACTTCATCTTAAAAAACAAAAACAAAATCAAGAATGCGTGGTAAAAGAAATCTGGAAAAGAGAAAGAGGATGAATTAAACATATTCATAAAAGGAAATTAACGTGGCTATTCCACTAGGGAAACTAATACTAATAGTGTTTAACTGTAGTAGTCGCGCGACTTTTCTTGACGTCTCGCAGCGCGAGATCCAGGGGGAGGAGGTTATTGCCTACGTCACACCTGACAGTCGGCGTGTTGCCAACTAACATTTCGCGCCCCTTCGCACTTAATATAACAGGACATTATAGATGATAAATTAGAATGAATAATCAAGTAATAATAACAGTAATAAGTGATTTATAATATTGCTAACTAATGAAATTTGTTATTAGGGTACTTGTTAATGAGATTTTTTATTAGTGTTATTACTTTTCGTTTTCTTAATAACTGGAATTTGATTGATTGATTTTGTCGTGTTTCTGGGCACGTCAACTGCTTTGGTCATTAGTCCCATTGTGTAGTGCATGTTTTACTCGGGAGAAGCCGGTGATCTTCCCCCGCTGGATGGCGAGATCCGGCGTCGACCTACCGTCGGCTAACGGGGTTTCCTCCTAAACAGGACTCTCCCACCAGCGGGCCACCGCCCCAGCCGGGACAAGCTCTAAGCTCCCGACCGGTCTCCCGAAATATGTGGTAGTGTAGTGCATGTTAGTGTGTGTGTGTGTGTGTGTGTGTATGTGTATGTGTATGGGGAGAGGATAGGACAAGGAAGAGGAAGGACAGATCGCGCGCGGTCCGTGGCCCGTTTGTTAGGGTACTGCTCCGGCATTCGCCTGGTGTTGATGGGAGAAACCACGGAAAACTACCGATCAGAGCAGTCGGCCGCTAGAATTCTCCTCCAGACAGCAACTGAGTGCGACCTAGCTGAAGAGCTAGTGTCGAAAATCCTGTCGCCCTCAGAACTCGAACCTAGGTCTTCACGGTCAGTGGCGCTGCAGTGACATGAGTTGATGCACTGGGCTACCGCTCCCGGTCATCGCGTAGATTTTCAGTTGTATTTATAATAATGTCATCAGTTGAGATTTCCATCATCCCGTCGTTTTTTCAGTATTCTTCTAATTTCTTTACATGGTTCAAAATAGCAACTAAAAACACGGTATTGTAAGGGACAGCGAAAACGCGATAACTGAATTCATTCAGAAAGAAAGGTAGGCAGCCCTGATAATCTTACCGTACCGTTCCGTACGAGACCAAGACTTTTACCAGGCCATATGTTTTGTTTGTTATTTCTTGAATGTGGTTTTTCCATGTTAATCTGGCAATACGCCTAGATATTTTATGGGGTTTTCATTATGGAGCCATGGAATTGTAATATTAATAATTTTAATTTGTCGTGGTTGATGTAGTTTTCTTAATGAGAATATTTTTAGCTGTGGTTTGGTAAGGCTCCATATCATTCTCCATTTGACAAATTCGTTTAAGACCGACTCCGATTGGAGATCTTTGCAAGCGTTGGCAATATTTGAATTTTCATTAAATAATACTATATCATGTTGTAAAATACTATTTCTGAGTAGGTCAGTTTTGGATAATCTTCTATATATGTTAAACAAAAAACAAATAGTGCGGAACCTTTGTGGCACGCCGTCTTTGATTATATGTGCTCTTGATTTAGTGCTGTTAATACTAACTTTGAAAACCCTCTCTGATAGAAAGTTTTTAATGATACTTTGAAGATAATTGGGGGATCATAATGTTTGTAATTTGTAAAGTAGACCACAATTTCACCCTTTATCAAAGGCATGTTCAAGATCGAGAATAATTGCAGCTGTGTATATTCGGTTGTGGAACCCTTCAGCGAAGTACTTCAACGAAGTTTGTGGAGTGGAACTGCGTATTCGGTAGCACATTTGTTTCGGACAAAATTTTGAACTGTCGAGATTTTATAAGTTTTTCATATATTTTGTCAAAGGTCGGTAACAAACTAATTGGTTTATAGTTGTTAGGATCTTGTGGATTTTTATTCGGTTTGCATATTGGTGTTATAATAGTAGTTTTCCATGTCTTTGGATAATATCCTAATCTTAAACATGCATGGAAGAGAGCTGTTAATGCTGTAATGGCATTGCGAGGTAATTCTTTCATCATGAACTCGTGGCTCATTGCAAAGTCGCAAGCCTTTCACCACTGAGATCCGGGTTCGATTCCCGTCGAATCTCATGTGAAATTTGTTCCAACAAAACGAGTTTGGCTGCTTCACAAGGGCTAGTCCAACCCCTGTGAAGTGCCCTAAACCCTACCCGTATCCTTATTCCTTCCTAATTCCGGCCGCTGGGTAGTGACGCAGGAGCGCGCGGTAGGAGGCGCGTACGCGGAGATGCTACCTGGCGGTCCTCTTGACAACCGACTGCGACGAGACGCGACAGACTATACTAACGGAGGATTACTCCAAGCGCTATTAGGGGAGGATTACTCCAAGAAGCGCAAAGCGCTCAACGCCCCCCCCAATGGGTTTAGAGACGCGTTGCGTCAAAAATAGACGCAACATTTTATTATTTGCCAAGTCATGGCTTGGCTGCTTACCTTGGTCTAAATGCTTTAATAATTTGGTACGTCTCAGACGGAACTATAAATTTAGTTTTTGTTGGAACGGAATATCGCGGTGTTGATAAGTTTCCTTCCACTTCTAATTGGAAATTAAAGTCTGTTACAGAGTTATTTATAAATATTGTTTTCAAAATTTTCCGCTAGAGTTTCTGCTTTTTCGGAATCCGTTCTTGCTAGTCCTGTATTAGATGATAACTGGGAGAAGGAATATTTTTGCTTTGTAATAATTTTAATTGTTTTCCACATTGTCCTAGAGTTTGGGGATGCTGCTTAAAAAGTTTTGAAAATGTATACATCTAACTTAATAAAACTCTGGTTTAAGTTTTACAGAGATGCTATATAATTTTGGTTTCAAAGTTTTATTGCGTATTGCCACATTCTGCGAAGATTAAGTTTTTCTTAAGTTAAATTTAGTAGTGGTTTTGGAAGCGAAGTATAATTCTTGGTGAAATTCTTTACTTCAATAGTAGATTTTTTGATAGCGCTTTTCATTACATTTTCGAGGGAGCTCATACAATTATCTATTTCTGATTATGTTTTAAGACTCTTCGGATACTCACATTCTTTATTTAGAAAGTTTATATACATATCCCAATTTACTTTTCCCTCAATTATTATTCCGTTTTGATGTGACTGAGGTTCAGCTTTGAATGAAATTATCACTGAATTGTGGTCAAAATCTAATTCTGATTTCACATTTCGGTAAACCGGTAGTTTTAATTTTGTATAAAAACTATCTAGAATGTTAGGAACTACATTTGGGTTATGGGGGTAGGATGTGGGCTCTGAAGCAACTAATTTATTAAGGTTTCTTTGCGGTGCGATTTTTTTCTCTTCTACAGTTCCAAATTTAGTTTTTACAATTCAAATCTCCTACTAGTAGTATTCGCGATCTTCTATCAAACAATGCTTTCCTGAAAACGACGGAAACTTTTTATGGGGTGATTTATATGCTGCAATTACAATTATGTTAGAAGAGACCAACTTGATTTTGATAATTGCTTCTATTTCGTTTCAGGACGGAGATTGTTTCACTGTATGTTTGATTTTTCTATTGATGAGAATTGCTACACCGCCTGATGCAATTAGAGAAATTCTATCACTGCGGTAGGATAAATATTTGCGGATCAAAAATCTTTCTCCCGGCTGTAAATGCTTTTCTGAAATATACACATCTATGTCATGGACTTGTAGAAAGTATCTTCATTCGGCCTCTAGACCATTTGCGTTTCCTGCTATTTGCATTCCAATTGAGAAGTTTGAGGTTTTCAATTTTATTTTGTGCTATTAATATGCTTACAAATAAGATTTTCAGCCATTTGTTGTAACTGAGGATTGATTGTAGAAAGAATATCGATTACAATTGTTTGAATTAGATTTTCGTTTATTGCATTCATATTTTGAAGAACTGGAGGAAAATTCCTGTTATCTATCCTAGTCGGTTGGCTAGTGCGATAAGCAAATTAATGCAAGAGCGTTCCGTTAAGCGGTAGAGGAAGAAACTCTTGAGGGACATAGCGATAAGGTTCAGCGTTCTGATTCGGTTGGTGATTTGAAAACTGCTTATTCACCGTAACGGTAGTTAACGGTTTACGTTTTATTCCAAACAGCCTAACCACTTTTAAAACGAAAGTTTTTTGAAAGTACATTAAATATTTCCAATTCCGAATAGGTGATTGGAAGATCTTTTATTACAACTGAAAAAGTTTTTTGGGTAACTGTATGTGTGATGTTCGATTTTTTCTAAATCACCAAATTTCCGGTATTATTTAAAGTCCTCTATTGAGATAAATTTAATTTTTACAGTATCTTTTTCTAATTTTGTTGAAAAATTGATTTTGCCATACATTCCAGTTCACTGATAAATAAGGGATAGTCGAGAACTTTATGAACATAAAAGGGTGCATAAAATGGGCGTATTGTAATGATTGTTTCTTTACTTTCTTTCCTTTCGTTTCGCAAATTTTCTTGGGAAATATTTTGAAAACCTTTGGTACCTATTCTTTGTTGACATATTGTACACTATTCTTTTGGAAACACTGTTTCCCACGGAAAGATATACGTACATAAGTTGTAAATCTTTATTACATTCATTACCATCACTAGTAGACTGTTGAGTAACCGATTGTTGTGGGTACAACTCCATACCTGTAAATATCAGCATCAGCTTACTGATTGAAGGTTGGTCATCGTCCTTTGTGTTTCTCTGTCCAGTTGCTAGGCGGGCGGTTGTGATGTGTTAAATTGGTCCGGGGGTGGAATATCTTACATGTGTGGTGGGAATGGGAGCCCACCTCCGTTCATTGCTGTGAACTGCTCTGGCGTGTCACCATTTCGAACGTGGGCTGCCACCACTAGTTGAGCCCCAAAAGCGAGGGGGCTTGTTGCAAACATACAGCATCCGCAGCACCACTAAATTTTCACTGACTCGTAAAAATATTTCGTTTTGCGCAACAAACAATACTGATACACAAAACAACAATACTGTTAGAAAACTGGGGAGCAGCTGGTGGCGGAACCTGTTTGTACTTTCACTAAACACTAGTTCAGCGGGCCACCGCATCACAGCGATAAGCGGAGCAAATCGATGCTTACTTCACGGTGTCTAGAGCCAGACTGATTTTGGAACTCTGTTGGACGTAATTTCATTCGTGGAATAGTACTATTAAATACCACTCAGAGAGTATACCACTCGTGCTTTGGCAGTTCTCAGAAAAATCCCTTCCTTGCTTTACAAGTCGGATATTTATCGACAATTTCCATAGCACTCGTGAAAATAATTTGGGAATGGTTTGTGAAACTTTAAGATAAAGATAAATTTATTTAAACTGCAATTGGGTGTGACCCGGTGGCAGTTAATTACATAAGTAAGATATTAATTTTCATGCAAATAACATAATAATGTTGATAATAATGCTAAAATAATAATAATAATAATAATAATAATAGTAATAATAATAACAGTAATAATAATAATAATAACAGTAATAATAATAGTAATAATAATAACAGTAATAATAATAGTAATAATAATAACCGTAATAATAATAGTAATAATATTAATAATAATAATAATAATAATAATAATAATAATAATAATAATAATAATAATAATAATAATAATATAAAAACTGGTGAATCTTAAAAACAAACATTAAATTACCTAAAAGATAAAAGAAACGTCAATCTAAAACAGCACTGAGTGCTTAAACAATGAAGACCGCACTGCACTTGCCTACACTTCACTTCATTTCACTTCACTATTACACTAAAAAAACACCTTCATTATTTCTCTGCTCTACACTGCACAACACTTCACTTCACTTCACTTCACTTCACTTCACTGTATAACTTAATATTCCTAGTTAACTACCTCAAACTTAGAAATGCCCTAAATTACTTTCCTAAATTGTTGAACGCTTCGAGGAAAGGGTTCAAAGGTTTTTGCAGGCAATCTATTCCAATCTCTTATCGTTCTATTTGTAAAAGAAAATTTCCCGACATCCGTTCTCTGCGGTCTTAAATTTATTTTGTGCCTGTGATCACCTCTACCGATGTACGTAGGAAAATTTAGCCGCCGTTTAATTTCTTTCCAAGCTGGATGACCGCTATAAGCTTTATACAAGGCGCAAAGTCTTGCCAATGTTCGCCTGTTTTCGAGTGAATCCCCCCCTATCCTTTTCTTGTCCCTGAAAGTAAATTTAGCTGCTCTACGCTGAATCCTTTCCAAATTCTTACACTGCATAATTTTGTGCGGATCCCAACAAATTGCTCCATATTCCATTATCGGACGAACAAGCGACAAGTAAGCAATTTCCTTCGCGTTTACTGTACTCTTTTAAGATACGCATTACAAAATGAAGAGATCTCCACGCTTTCCCTACAACAAAATCTACGTGATTTTTCCAGCTTAATTTACTATCGAAATGGATACCTAGGTACTTACACGAAGAAACTCTCGGAATAATGTCGTTACTTAAACGGTAATTTGTTACGCTGTAATTGTGACCTCTGCCAAAAGTGATAGATTTGCTTTTAGAACTATTTATGGTCATACCATTATTTTCCGCCCAGTAAGATAATGCATCAAGATCCCGTTGCAGCATATTTTCATCGTCTTTCGAATTTATAATGCGATATATTATGCAATCGTCTGCAAATAGCCGAACATTTGAAATTAATTGCGCTGGCAAATCATTAATGAACGCTAGAAATAGAAGAGGTCCAATGACACTCCCTTGCGGTATTCCTGACGTAACGCTTGCGCAGGAAGATAACTCTTGCCCAATTCGGACTTTCTGTTCCCTGTCACACAGAAACTCGCTAATCCACGCCACCACCCTGGGATCGATGCCTGAATTTATTAATTTCTGAACAAGTCGGTCGTGTGGAACAACATCGAACGCTTTGGCAAAATCTATAACTACTGCGTCTACTCTCCCGCCCGCGTCAATTTCATCTGCTAGGTCCTGAAATAGCGTTACTACCTGACTTTCGCATGAATAATTAGTCCTAAATCCGTGTTGGCCATGATAGAGCCATTTTTTGACTTCCCACTCTTGCTTAATGTAACTCGCAACTAGATGCTCCATAAGTTTGCAGACCACTGACGTGAGACTTACCGGCCTATAATTACTTAGTATAGTTTTGTCCCCACTTTTAAAGATTGGTACTACAAAAGCTAATTTCCAATCTTCAGGTACTTTTGAATTGTTCATAGACACGTGAAATATTCTAATTAAGTACGGTAATATTGCCTCTCCTCCTAGTTTAATTATGTCCGTAGAAATGTCGTCTGGACCCCTTGACTTACCATTTTTCATAAATTTTACTTTATTACGTAGAACGTTTACTTCAATATTAAATTGATTTGTAACCGAATACCTTTGAATAAGTGGATGGTTCGTATTGCTTTTGAAAACCGAACTGAAATACCTATTAAATGCGTTAGCTTTTGCCCGGTCGCCTGTGATGAGTGTGTTTTGATGTTCACGAACAACTGGGATATACTCTTTGTTTCCCTTTCTTCTACGGACATATTTGTAAAATCCTGACCAGTTATTTCCCTTTTCGTCTAGAATGTTTTTTAAATACGTCTCCTGAGCAATTTTCTTTTCTCGCTCTAATTCTTTCGAACAATTTCTAAAAATATGCATATGCTCGGTACTGCGTTTTCGGTTTTTAAATGCATTTCTCGTTATCCTCTTCATACGCCTAATTTTTGAATTATAATATTCTGGATCCGGATTATTTTTTAGAGTTTTGCATGGTACGAACTTTTGCAAAGCTTCGTCTATAATATCTTTAAATGCGCACCATATCTCTTCCATACCTCCTTCTGTTCTCAGAAAGTTGTTGTATTTTTCTCTAAGAAACTCATGAAGCCCCTCTACGTTTGCTTTCTTGAACTGACGCACTTTCGTTCCTGTCGCAATACATTTCCTTGAAATATTTTCGTCTAAATCAAGAAGAACCGCTTTGTGATCACTAATTCCCTCAACGACTTCACAAGTTATGAAAAGATCTTTCGGCCTAATTTGGTAAACATCCAAAACCGCGTCCTGCCGCGTCGCGCACCGTACTACCTGGGCTAATCCCCTATCCCAAACTAGTCTGTTAACAAGTGTTTGGACTTTCGCCTCGCTCACGGCTCCCTCCCAGTTTGCGCTAGGAATATTCAAGTCTCCTCCGATAACAATAGGATGACCATTTTCATTTCCCGTTCTTTGTATGATATCTTCCAAAATTTCGTAGCCGTCACCCGGTGGCCTATAGCATGCAATAATTTCTAACACGGTTCCTGAAGTAGTAATTTCTATTCCCATCATTTCAAAATCTGTACTAACCCAATCTAATCTAATATTTATGTCTGCTTTGACGCAAATAAAGACACCGCCACCTCTACTATTTCTATCCCTCCTAAAAATCTTGTAATCAGAATGAAAAATTTCCGAGGATTCGATTTCCTGAGTTAGCCACGACTCAGTCCCTATCACTATGTCGGGATCACAGGCATCAATTAGATTCCAAAACTCTATTTCTTTATTGATTATACTACGACAGTTCACCTGCAACAACCTAATGAATCCATTCCTCACCTGAAAGTGTACTCGGGAATGCGCGGATCCCGAAGCTGCAACCGCCGTCGTCTCTGCCGCCGCCGTCGCCTCCGGCTCCGCCGCCGCCGCCGCCGTCGTCTCCGCCGCCGCCGTCAACTCCGCTGCCGTCGTCGTCATCGCCGCCGCCGCCGTCGTCGTCGTCTCCGCCGTCGTCGTCGTCTCCGCCGCCGCCGTCGTCGCCGCCGCCGCCGCCGCCGTCGTCGTCTCCTCCTCTGCCGCCACTGTCACCGCCTCCACCTCCGCCAGCACCAATGCCTCAGCCTTCCTCGCGCGCAGTCACTTAGCTCGCAAGCATGACTGAATGACCTCGTCATGCAGGCGACCCAACTTCCATGCACCGCGGAAATTTAGATGCAGACCGTCCCGTGCGAGGTCCTCTTGTCCCAGCCAGTGGTTTGGATCTACGAAAATACCATCGATCTTTCGGCAGGCCCACCGTAACCCTTGATTAATTTGCCATGTCCTGCCGATGTGCACATCTCGGCGTTGCATCACACCTGACAGAACAATTCGCGCCTTTTTAACTTTGCTTTTCAGAGCACGGCCTAATTCTACGCACTGGTTCACAGTGTCGAAGATAGGTTGCCTCTTCGATACATTTGTGCCCACATGCACAAGGATGACTTCCACGGCTTCGTTAACTTCCGCTCTTTCCACGACGGATTTCATTTGTACAACGTTTATCCCTGGAAAGAACGAAACGTCGGCTCCTTTCCTCTTGCAAACGCCTCCGCTGTGGCGCAGCATCGAATCTCCGAGCACTTTGACCTTGTTCTTGTAAGGCTCTTCATCAATTATGGTGAATAGAATACGTCATGTCGCTCATACCCCCTAGTATGGGAATTTAACTACGTCCAGGCATGGGGGACACCTATAGCCGACCGGCGAAGTCGGACTACCGTCCCAATAACGCCAAATACAAACAAAAAAATACGTCATATTCTGTTGAATTTTATTGTCTGTTATTGTGAGTATTTTACCTGTCTGAACATTATTAGAATAATCGAGTAATGTTAACAAATAATTTTGATGGAAAAGTTGTACTAATAAAAGTGAATTAAAACTTGTAAGCGACATCAATACCACAAACTGTAGTGTATGAATAGAAAACAAATTTTTACTTCTTGATTGTCGCAGAGTCCTTGCAAAGTTTGGAAAAGATAAACACAACACAAATGTGGAAAATAAATAATGTAAATGATTTGTTGGTAGATTCACAACTATTTATTTTGCCTGTCGGTAAGAACATATTGATTCCTAATATATTCCACCAGAGGCCAGTAACGATACGGCAAAATTGGTGTCTAATAGTTTGGTTCCTAATATATTCTGCCAGAGGCCAGTATTAGTGCAAAAGAATAGCTACCTAATAGTTCGCTATAGGTCGGTATTAAATTACAAATTTTTAATCTAATAGTAATGTACTGTAAAATAAAATGAAAGAAAATTATAGTATTTATTAAAATTTGAACCAATGACATTAATAATCTTAAACACCGTTATATATCTTTGACCCCGATGAATAAGCTGATAAGTCAAAAAAACTTAATTTTACAGGGGAGCAAAAAGCAACTTTAAACTAATGCTGAATAACAGAGATTAATGATATTGAAACAAAACTTACACACAAATACTTTCGTTTTAATATCATTAATATCTGATTTAATTCAGTTAAAAGTCGGGTTTTAGTCTCCTGGAAAATTAAGTGTTATCAGCTTATTCTCCAGGGCCCAAGATATAAAATTGATCTTTTTCCCTATTTACAAAGATTGGTTATGAAGACAGCCCGGAAAACGCCGGGTATTTTTCTAGTATATTATATCCAAATATTGAAGGTTTTATACACTAATTCCTTTTACTGCGAAATGTTTCTCACGGTGGAAGGTTTTTACAAAAGAATCAATCTGTTGAAGTTAATAACACCTCTAGAGTTTGTCCCATTCGTTAAAATTATTAAAGTGCAGGTAAAGGCTAGCTTAACCCGTGCACGCATTTCACAATTTTGAATTCATTTTGTAAGGGAATATAGCTTATTCTGGATCACAACTTTGTACGGCAAGCTTCTGAATCGTACGCCAAAGCATTAGACGTGAAACATGATGGACCTATAGAAGCGTCATTTAAGTTTTTCATAGATTCTATTCGGTTCTGACCACACAGGCATACTAACGGGTGGAGGGAACCCAAGAGCTGCTAAATTTTTGACAATGTAAAAGAAAGTTCAACTAGTGATGCCTCAGAATGGCACAGACTTTATCATTCTTGATAGATTTCAAACTAGTACTAGCTTTTCGGTCTTGCCATATACTCTCACTTTTTCACCCCAAACTACGCCATTACGCCAGGGCCCGGCAATAAAGAGTTTTTCTGTCGAAAATTCCGTGTTTTCTTCGCACAGAATCACATAACTTTCTCTCTACTCTGAGGCGAGAAAGTAAAACGAAGCTGTTGCCATGCGTAACCGTCGCTTCGTGACATCTCTGTCTTACTTGGACGTACATACGTGCCCACAAATATGTTTCAATCTAATTTTAGTGTCTGTTTGCGTTGATAACAGTTGTGTGATCGAATCAACATTGTGAATGTTGAATTAGTTCTTCAAGAAAAGAACATGGCCAAACGGAAAGGACCGCAAGTAGTGAAAGTATTCAAAATATGTATTCTTATGTCATATCACAAAAACTGAAAAAATATAAAGAAACTTGCCGAAAATGATTGTAATATGACGCAAAATATTGATATCATTACAACCTAAACGTATATAACTTTTCTGCAATGATACTGTAATTTGTTTTGAGTAACACATTGTCCTTCCCCATTGGTATTGTCCAGGATTAGGAAGATCATTGATTTCTGACTAAAATATTGCCATGTTAGATAAATTATTGTAACGTAATTGATGTGTATCAGGAGAAGAAATAGTGCATAAAAATTAGTTTAGAAAACAATATATTAGAAGTTAATATTCCGTTTTCTTAGATCCTTTTACTTTAATTTAAAACTCCCCTCAAATATTACAGAAAAAAATAAACGCATCCTATCTTGGTACGAATCCGACGATACACACACCAATACAAATCTACTCGTATTTGACAATGAAAAACTCTTTAACAGTTATAGACAGTTAACGAAATTCGAATCAATATCGTATGTTGTGAATTCTCAAAGAAAAGCTTTCCCAGATTTAAAATTGTTGCACGTCTCGACGCGTCCTAAGCAAACAGAATTCCCAGAGCAGAAGATCAAATAATATCTCAGTATTCTCTCCCTTTTTCCGCAATATTGTCAAAAATATCTAGTTTACCGGCATAATCGCGAACATATTAAAATGTTTACTGGGATATCGAGATACCCAAGAGACGTCGGGCTCCCTTTCTTTCTTTTTCGGAGTCGCTGCACGCCGCCATGGATCATCGCGCGCAATATCAAGTTAACATAATCCAATAAGCGACGAAACGCGGGCTCGACGGCGGGACGGCACGAGACGAGATAAAAGCTACGTAGAGCGCCCTTGTAGAGCATATTTTTTCCGTTATCCGCGCTGCTTCTCCGGCGAGAGTAATATCTCCAATTAGACTCGAATGACGAGCGCCGGAGACACACTTCGCTCTTTACGACCCCGTAAAACTGCGCCGGCGTGGCCGCCCGGGAGGTGGGCGGCGAGGAAGAGAAGGAAACGGGCCGGGGGTGGGCGGTAGGCGTCTGGTGGATGACTGAGGAGATGTTGTGTGACCGGAGGAAGGAAGAGATGCGATGAGAGCGAAGGATGAGATGAGTGAAAGAGATGCGATGAGAGCGAAGGATGAGATGGGTGAAAGAGATGCGATGAGAGTGAAGGATGAGATGGGTGAAAGAGATGCGATGAGAGCGAAGGATGAGATGGGTGAAAGAGATGCGATGAGAGCGAAGGATGAGATGGGTGAAAGATGCGATGAGAGCGAAGGATGAGGTGGGTGAAAGAGATGCGATGAGAGCGAAGATGAGCCATGATAGGGTGAAATGTAGAGCTGGACAAAAGGACGCATCGGGCCTCTGATCGGGAGTTCCTACGTTCGAGTGTCGACGGCAGTAGAATTTTTGACACTAGCTTGTCAGTTAGGTCGAACTCAGTCGATGTCTGGATGAGAATTCTAGTGGCCGGCTGCTCTGATCGATAGTCTTCCGTGGTTTTCACGATCAACACCAGGTGAATGCTGGGGAATGCCCAAACAAACGGGCCACGCGGTCAACGGGTTACGCGATCTTTCCTTCCTCTTCCTTGTCCTATCCTCACCCATTACACTAACATGAACAACACTAACACACATCGGCATGTGTGTTGCATCGGAGACCAGTCGGGAAATTCGAACTCGCCCCGACTGGGACGGAGCTCCGCTGATGGGAGATACCTGGTTAAGGAAAACCACGCTATTCGACGGTAGGTCGGCGCCGGATCTCGCCATCCAGTGGAAGACGATCACCGCCACCTCCCGATGAAAAACCATGCACTAACGGGGCTGATGACCTCAGTATTTGACGCGCCCGGGAATCACTAACAACCAATCAATCAACCAATCAACGAAATGACGCTCAGTTCCGATCATTCTCAGTAACTAGGGCACTAACTTGCACAACACTAAAACATATGCCGGAAGGAAGTCTGAGAAGGCAGTTCCGGCACTGACATGGAGGGCAAACGAGGCCGATACTAAACCCGCTTTAAGTGCTTCAGGGCATCCATTGATGTCACTGCAGGGCCTCTGACCGGGAGGTCCTAAGGTTCGACTCTGGACGGTGCATCTGAATTTTCGATACTAGCTAGAAAGCTGCATCTAATTCAGCCGCTATCTGGAGGAGTGTTATAACGGCTGGCTGCTCTGATCGGTAATTACCATGGTTTCTCCAATCAACAATAGGCAAATGCTGTTCCCTTACAAAACTAGTGATGTTACAGAATGACACATACTTTCTCGCACTAGCTGTTTTCTAATTTCTTTGGTCTTGTCACGCCTTTCGGTCTTGCCCCATCCTCTTGCCAGCTGCCACCTATCGCCTCCAAAAGTAAATTTTCTTAAAAAAATGTTCTCAATTTTTAGGTTTCCTAATAGTAGAACAGAATTATTATTTTCAGAATGAGAGGGAACCAACAACAATCCAACAACTAAATTTAATTAAAATTGACCTTAAATTACTTACATTTTGTTGTTGTTCAAGGACATTTAACAATGGTGCGGTTCTCATGTTTGTTGAAAACTTTTTTTTTGTTGCAAATTGCAAAAGTTAAAAATTGTTCTGACGTCTTCCTAGAACTACAATTATAACTATAGATTTTTACCTTTAATGTAATCTGCTTCTTTAATATAGATTTTGAAATACGGACATGTAATTTTGCGTGCAAATACGGGCGAGAAAGTACGTGATGTATTAACACCAATAGTTTTTGTAAACATCACATAAGCCTAGAAAGACCAATTTTCGGAAAATCGGAAAAGTTTATCACTAAGTGTTCAGAATAGTTTTGACAATAAATGTTTGAATCGGTGAAATAGTAGCTCCGCACCTAAACAAAGCTAGAGAGGAACTAGCGGTGTGAGAACAGGAAATTATTTCTCACATTATTTCTAAACTGCAATCTTCGAAAATTCGGTGACTAACATGAGACAATGGCCGCTTTCTAAGCATCCTGTCCGTGCAAAAATTTGAATCCGTATTTGAAAAAAGTTTTTATTATAAATTACATAACTATATTAAAAAATTACGCGATTTCTGCTTTTTTCACAGGTATGTGATCTTTTTTACCCCGATTTTTAGACATGATTCAATTTCTAAAAAGCATTTCTAGAAATGATCTCAAAAATTATCCATCTTCAATATTGCACTTTTTAATTTTTTGTCGCAATTTTTGACAGTTTGTAAAAACATCAGGATTCAGAAAAATAGCCTTTATTTCATCTTATACAGGCATGTAGCACTATCCCAACTTTTTAGTAGTTTAAGGAATAAATTAGGACTAGTTTTTGAGAAAATCTTGTTTTTAGTATTTTATAATATCGTTCATATTTCACTGAAATGTTGCACAAAAATTACTGTAATTTTCAAAAATATAGATGACATTAAATAAAGAACTAATTGCGGACAAATTTAATTTTAATAAAAAACAGTTATTTTTAATATTATAATTGTAGGAAGACGCCGAAGAAAATTTTAAATTTCGCAGTTTTTGAAAAATGCAGAGATAACGGTGAAAATAGGACCTCTGACATCTTGATAAGTATAAATCACTCTATTCTTACACAAAATTTGAAGAGAAAAATTGGAGCTATTTTTGATAAATTCTTGAAAATATTTCAGGGGCTTGCTAAAAAAGCCACTCAAAAATAAAGAAAGTTATTCAAATTTTCAGAGCTTCAGGTGGACCAAGATGGACCGGGAAATATCCATTTTGGAAAAAATCATATCTTCACGTAAAGTACTCTCAAAATTTAAAGAGCATTTTCAAAGTTGCATAGTTTCTGCTTGATGTTAATGCATGTTGTAAAAAAATCACACAAATGTTCCGAAATTCTCTGAAGTATTTCCATTGAGAGAGAAAAGGACTCATACAGAATGGCGCAGGTTCATTTTTTGTCGAACTCTCTGAATTTCCGGATATTCCCAATATTAGAAATAAAGCGTGTAAGTACCTGCTGTTGTAATACCACTACTTTAATTCAGTTTTATAATTGTTATCATATATATTCTCTGGATTATTAGCTTCTTTTATTATTGTTATTCTTTATTACTTTATCTCTTAATTTACTTTCTACACGATTTGATCAGAGAAAAAAAAACTGTCTACTTTTCCACATAACAAGAGTTCGCATAGGTTTTTGTCGAATTTTGGTTTGTTACCATCTGCTATTCAAGCATATTTATTACATAAAACTACTCATTTTGATAGTTTTTTTATTGAGATCATTGATAGTACATTTATTGCAAATGTCCTCGTTCAATTGCATCCCGATGGGCAGGGACGTGTTGTGCACGAAGCAGATGTGCAGGGTTGATTTTCCTCTGAAAACATAAAGTATCATTAACTAACAGTAATATATGAGGCATTTGTTACCTCTTATTGGTAAACCATTAAGAATGACGTGTTTTGCAGGCGTTGCTTCAGTATCAGAATTTTATTATAGAAATATACTTATAAGTTTCTCCATAAAATATTTTAAGTACTAGACATATTACTTTTATTTGTCTGGGTCGTGCCTTCAATATTGCCCGACCCCTTTGACGGCTACCATCTAACGGTTCCAGAAGGACATACAAAGTACTCCTGCGGTTCTCATCACTTCCCTGGAGATGGGACTCAGTGAGGAACCCCCGCTCTCCCAACGTCGCACAACTTATGCCTCTGCCATCGTCGCCATTAGCTTTATATTGCTGCGGTCAGCCAGTCTGCCTGTCCGTCCGTCTGTTCGTCAGTGAGCCAGTCAGTCAGTCAATCAGTTAGTCGGTGAGTCGGTGAGTCGGTGAGTCGGTGAGTCGGTGAGTCGGTGAGTCGGTGAGTCGGTGAGTCGGTGAGTCGGTCAGTCGGTCAGTCGGTCAGTCGGTGAGTCGGTCAGTCGGTCAGTCGGTCGGTCGGTCGGTCGGTCGGTCAGTCAGTCAGTCAGTCAGTCAGTCAGTCAGTCAGTCAGTCAGTCAGTCAGTCAGTCAGTCAGTCAGTCAGTCAGTCAGTCAGTCAGTCCAGTCAGTCAGTCCAGTCAGTCAGTCCAGTCAGTCAGTCCAGTCAGTCAGTCCAGTCAGTCAGTCCAGTCAGTCAGTCGGTTAGTCGGTTAGTCAGTTAGTCAGTTAGTCGCTAGTCAGTTAGTCAGTTAGTCAGTTAGTCCGCTAGTCAGTTAGTCAGTTAGTCAGTTAGTCAGTTAGTCAGTTAGTCAGTTAGTCTGTCAGTCTGTCAGTCTGTCAGTCTGTCAGTCTGTCAGTCTGTCAGTCTGTCAGTCTGTCAGTCTGTCAGTCTGTCAGTCTGTTAGTCTGTTAGTCTGTTAGTCTGTTAGTCTGTTAGTCTGTTAGTCAGTTAGTCAGTTAGTCAGTTAGTCAGTTAGTCAGTTAGTTAGTCAGTTAGTCAGTTAGTCAGTTAGTCAGTTAGTCAGTTAGTCAGTTAGTCAGTTAGTCAGTTAGTCAGTTAGTCAGTTAGTCAGTTAGTCAGTTAGTCAGTTAGTCAGTTAGTCAGTTAGTCAGTTAGTCAGTTAGTCAGTTAGTCAGTTAGTCAGTCAGTTAGTCAGTGAGTTATTCAGTCAGTCAGTTAGCCAGTCTGCCTGTCTGGATGTCTGTCCATTTGTTTGTCTGGGCAACTCAAGAGCCTAAGCCATTTGTAGAATTTTCTCTAAAATTGATATTCCCTGATTGACCCGCCCGAACTCGAGACCCTAGGAATCAGATACGGATATGTTTATTTCGAGAGGTATTTAAAAGAAGCCGCAATATCTTCAAAATTTTCTTACGCGTATTTTCCACTGTTTTGTTACAAACTCCACCTCAGGTCGAACAGGTACCTCTACTGAGACCAGTCACGAGAGCAAAAACATCAGAGAGCATTTAGGTTTTGTGTAATCGTGCGCCACACCAGTAAGCAAGCAATGTGAGCCGCTTGCCCGGAACCAGAGCAAAGGTCATTGCCAACCGCTCCAGCAACTTGGGGACAGTTTGACTAACTGTCCCCAACACTCCTCACAGCCACATGCGTCATCCTCACGCGCAAACTGTCAACAAAATATCATTAGTAACATTGTCACGAACGGTTCCGCAGTTACAAGTGTATTTTATGCGTCCGGTATTGGTACGTGTGTTCATGTGTATCAGTGTCTTAGTAGTACTCCAAAATATTTCTGCCATCCATACAATTCTCATTCTTCTCGTGGAGTATTTTGTTGTATAAGGTGCATGCTTAGGACGGCCTGTAATTTCCAACTTATCTCATTATTTGTCGCATTTCCACGGTGCGATATCCAGGGCACTTGTCTGCAAGGCACCGGCTCTACTCATGAAACAAATGAAGCGTGTTTGCTACAAGTATTAAATGGGCAAGCTTTCAAAGGTTCTGTAATCACATTATATACTTTCTTCAACATTCAAGTGACGTGTGGGGCTTCAGTTGGACTCACTTTCCGTGCATCAATCGAGACATATGAAGTGTCTCATTCGACGCGTGTTGATCGCCTAATGGGGAAATGATAATTTGTTGTGTTCGGATCCGACCAGAAGATTTAAAGAGATTTCTAAAAACGTGTTTTGGCTTGTTTTGGCGGTACGATTTTTATGAGTAGGCCGGGAATTAAACCAATGCCACTTAAATAGATTTATGTTGGTGGCGTTGATTAAACTCTAGTACCCAAAGGCTTTTTTCGCTTAATACGTCATAATTTTCTTTCACGACGATGGCATCACTGATGTTGACATCTTTAAGTGAACCAGTGAAGTTAATTTCAACAAGTGAATCGCGCGGCAGATTTCATTTTAATTTGTATCTGAAGCCTATTCTCAATTTTTTAAATGAATTTGCAAAAACCTACGAACAGTATTGCCTTGGAACTTATTAAATTTGAAGAATTTCAAGTGAATACGGAGAAAACAAACAGTATGTTAGAGAATGAATGAATACGTTTGATATCTCACTTTTACGTTCTTAAGTGTACAAATACTGATTTTCAAATGAATGCGACCTTATTCATGAATACCTTATTCATATAACCATACAAAACAGTCACCTTCTAATATTTATGTAGACTCGCATACAAAACGAATGTAATAGAGCAATTGCAGAAGTGTGAGTGAACACAAATTTGTGGAGTTTTAATCTCTTCAAAAATGAGGGGGGGAAATATGGAAATGTGAAGCAAATCCGGGGAAGAATCAAATGTAGTTGCAGAAGGTTTTGCGACAGATTTTCGGAACTAATTGAGAATGATCTTATATTAGGATTAGAGGATAACCAACAAGAACAGCTTACAGGTGATATTTGTGCATAATAATGCATTTTAGCAAATATAGTAAAAAACGTAGCTGTAATAAACTATTTGCAACACTTCCTTTACGTATTTTAACGGCCACTACAATTTTCAAATTGATATATTAACAGTTCATATCCCGGATGGCGGTGGCAAATAATAAGCCATTGGATGTTGGGAATTTTTGAAGGGGAGTATAACATTATCAGCTACTACGATCCATTGGTAAGTCCAACGCCAGATAATCTAAGAACATATTTGTAAAAAGCTACGCATGAAAGAAATGTAGGATGAAAGAAATTTTCATCGCATGAAAATAGGTTCTGCTGTAGCTACACTAGTAAGTTAACACGATGGTTTAATATTGATATCCGTACCTTTTACTTTTCGTGGCAACTTTACAGAATGCGTCTATGTAATTTTGAAAATATTCTCAAAAATGTCTACACAGTTCTGCGTTAATTTTTTTATTAAAGCCAGAAATATTCTTTAAGAAATATGAATTGTGTCCGATTGTTACTTTTTACATCTCGAATTAAAAAAATAGTTAATGTTAACTTTTTGTATTTGCCTACCTCTTCAATGTTGAAGCAAGATATATCTCACAATGTACTCTTCAAACTTTGAACAAAAATGTTTCTATATATAGTTTTATCAATGAGAGTCAGTTCTGAGAAAAGTTAAACAGCGCTCTGAGTTATTCAGCTATTACTGTGTTCTCCTAGTGTCAATTACAAAATAACTTGGTGATCCGAAAACATTTTATTCCTGAAGTCACCTTAGACATCCATATTGCTGCTGAATTTCTAGTCCTACTCTCCAAAACAATTTTGTTTGTAATTGCACGAAAAGTTTGATATTCGTTTAATGGGATTTTTGTAGTAAGGTCAATTTGCCAAAAATGTTAAAAATGTTTCTAGTTCCTGTGAGATTCAAGTCTTGCGATGAAACATTGTGGATTCATGTGACCCTCGCGTATGTTGGTAGACCAGCGTGGAAACGTCAGGATGTGGTTTTGGTGTTTGCCTAATTACACAAGAAACATGTTGGATACCGCGATGCTGATTAGAGCCCCTCTATTCTAATGGAGTTCTGTACTCTTTCGCTTGAACTCGACGAGGATCGCGGCGAAGGTGAACGTGAACGTGAATCAAAATAAGGCGTTGAAGGAGCTAGGAGGGAGGCCCCGGAGTCGTCGGAGCTACGCACGAACAGTGTTCGCTACCAGGTTGTAGATTAGAGGGCCTCTATTCTAATGGAGTTCTGTACCAGTGTCGGTGGAGGAGCTCGAGGTGGATCAGGGCGAAGGCGATCAAGAACCAGAGACAGGCGTCGAAGCTACACACGAACTGTGTTGGCTACCAGGTTGTAGATTAGAGGCCCTGTATTGTAATGAATAATTGTACTTCCAACGTTGGAGGAACTCGACGCGGATAATAGCGAAGGCAATCATGAGCCGAGAAAGTCGTCGTAGAAGCTACGAGAGAGACCTCTAGAATCGTCGGAACTGCACAAGAATTGTGTTGGCTACCGTGATGAAGATGAATGACCCTCTATTGCAACGGAGTTCTGTACCTGTGTCGCTGGAGGAGCTCGACGAGGATCGCAGCGAAGGCGATCGTGAGCCAGAATGTGGCGTTGGAGCCGGTTCGATGGACGAATCGGAGTCGTTGTTGTCGTCGTGGTCGGAGTCGTCGGAGTCGGATGCGATGGCCAGCAGCGGCGGGCGGATGAAGCCAGCGGGCAGCGTGCGGTGCACGTGGGAGCGGACTACGCTCCAGGGCGGCGAGCCGGGCAGCCACGTGCCGAGGAGGCCACGGCGCAGAGTCACGGGCGGGAGTACGAACCCCGATGCTCTGCGCACGCCCATTTGCTCGAGCTACAACACTCCGTCTCTTCCACTTGAGGGAACAGCTGCAGCCACGCTTGGAAGCGGATAATCCTCAGCCAAATTGATTGATTGATTGATTTTTTCGTGTTTCCGGGCGCGTCAACTGCTTCGGTCATTAGTCCCGTTAGTGTAGTTCATGTTTCTTTCTCTGGAGATGGCGGTGATCTTCCCCCGCTGGATGGCGAGATCCGGCGCCGACCTACCGTCGGCTAGTGGGGTTTCCCCCGAACAAGGACTCTCCCACCAGCGGAGCACCGCCCCAGTCGGGACAAGCTCTAAGCTCTAATCCTGCCGCCGTCAGGACTCGAACCTAGGACCTCCCGGTTAGAGGCGCTGCAGTGACATCAGTTGATGCACTGAGCTACCGCTACCGGTCCCTCAGCCAAACAAGCTCGAAAGTATAGAAGGATTTTCCTAAGAATGAGCCAAAGTAACAGTGCTGGCAACATAACTGAACGTCCTGTGGTCGTTGTATCCTTGAGTCCATTAGACTTTCTTTCTGCATTCGTTCGCTTGCAGGTGGCTAACTTGTAAATGGCTTCGACGCCTCATTTTGTGATGTCCTCGTCCGACGAAAATATAGTGCGATTCGAGAAATAATTGAAATTAGGAAGTGCAGTGTTATGTGCTCTTCTGTAAAAATTCTTCTTTCTATCAACATTACAATGAGTTTCCATTTTGTGTGATAAATATCATGTTTATTTTAAAACCGAGACTTGAGTGTGAGATGCGTACTGGTGCACGTGTTTCCGGCTATTGTGCTGTTGTGTGGCGAGCTGTGTTTGAGTGCTTTTTATTTACTTTCGTGGAAGTTTTCTTTTACTGAATGTGAGAGAATGTTAAGAGATTTTCCACATACGTAATTAAATTTAAATATTTCCCGGCCTCATGTACGTGCTTATACATCAAGGAAACTCTTAGATATCTGCATAGGGATGCTATCAAAGGAGCCATAAACCCTTTACAAAGAGGCGTGGCTGAACAGCTGTCGTAGCGGAGAGATACTTCTCTGAATTATATGTGATGTTCAATTGTTTAGGGAACGGTCACTTTGGCTCATTCTTAGGAAAATCATTCTATACGCGAGAGCGTCACATGTTGCCAGTTATCAGAAGAATAACTAGCCGTTTTACTTTTATAGAAAAATATTTGACTGAAAGTTCCCTCGAACCGTACTATTTTTGAATGGAAATGGTACTGAATAAGGTCAGTACGGATTTTGGGATGTATGAATAGATACATTTGGAATACATTTGGGATGAATGCATTGGCTCATACATACCAACATACAAAATACATACCAACATACAAAATAACATACCAACAACGACGAAGAATCAGTACGGTTAAATCTCTACTATTGAACTTTCAATTTATATTGGTAAAGAAATGATACACAAAATAAAGTAAATATTTGAATGAGGAACACTATCTGAAGATCGTTATTTATTTTAGAGGTAAGGAAAAATTTTCATTTCAATATATACATATAAGATAATTTTAGATTTAATTAATTTTTATTATGGGGATGGAAACAAACAGTGGAATAGAGGGATAGAAATTTTTTTCTAGATATCATTTGTTTATGGTAGAGGATTTACTCTCCCGTAGTCGCGTAATTATGTTGAGCCTACGTGGTCTACGTGGGTTAGCCGTGCTGTTTGGTAGCCTCACGCTACAGTTTTAGTGTTTTTACTTTCTCTCATGTATAACGTATTATGGGGAAAGTTGTTAAATGCTGTAGCAAAAACGGTGATTTTTCAACAGAAAAAACAGTTAGAGGATCCTGGTAATGAAAACTTGAATAAATCTTTTTCTTATATCTAAGAATTAACTCTCTGTAACATGTTGTGTAGTCAGTATCGTTTTGTGGATCCTTGGTTCCAAATAATTGGTTTACAGCAAAACGTCTGTCCGTCTCTCTGTGAACAATGGGAGAGAATAACCGGTAAGTAGAATTTCCATCAGAACTCATATTCTCCGATCGATTTGGCTTGCATCGCGTCTCCATCAATTTGAAATCTACATTTTAATTTTGAGGAGTACTTTACATGAAGCGCAGGGGATGTGAAAAATACATCAGTTTAGACATTTCTGGTGAATGAAGACAACGAGCATTGTTTCTGAATAACAATTTTGATTTCAGAATTTCATTTTTAAATACTGCACTTATAAATTTAAGGAAATGTTGTTAACCAGTATCCTTGATTCTTCAGACACAACAAATATTAATTTTTTTAGTATTCTACAAAATGATTTGCATTTTGAAATAATTCTAAAAAGGTAAGGTAGAACATTAATAATATGTTTTAATTATATTTTATTAATATTTATAGAATTAATTTGGTATTTTAAACGTTTACTTCGAGTTGATATTCACTTTCGAACTGATCTTAACTTATTAAAACAAGTGGGAGGTAACAAAAAAATTAAAGGGTAATTCTTTCGTTGTGAACGCTTATTTTTGTTTCTGCACTTCTAAATGTGTGTTGTATAAAATGTATAGAATATATCATAATAATTTGCCTTATTTTACGTGGCGAGACTCAGGCCATGAGGCCTGCTCTTCCGTCTGACCACGCAAATTCCGCTACGCTCCTTTCACCAACCATGGGAGAAAGAAGGTATTACTTGGGCGACGAAACAGGGGATTTGAATTTAGCTCAGAGACGTCATTTAGGCTTGAGGATCTTCTACATGCAGTCAATCTACTAACATGCGACAGCCGGCTTTACTTCCCCTCCGAAGGAAGGCGTACGAAGGATTTTTTCGCCCTTAAAAATCCACGGCTTCGAACCCGCAAACTTGGGTATAACAGTCCGATACGCTAACCGTTACACCATCGCTGCCGCTAACAGTTACACCATCGCGCATGTATTCAATATATCACAGGTATATTTTAAACAATGTGTATTGTATAAAATGTACTTCTATATGTGTATCAAAATGTATTAATAGTGTAATATACGTACACTGAAAAAAATCACCACCGCTCTCTCAACCGTTAACCTATGGTTGCGTGTCTTCCAGTTGTGACAATCGATTTTGACATTGTGACAATAATCATCAAGGATGACGTGCCCAAGGTGTATTGATAAAGCTAACCAACCGACGACCGTTGGAAAATGCGTGGATCTTACAACCACCATTTAATTCTCATTACCTTTCTAAATGGTTTCCGCCAGAGCGCATTTGTGAACGCTGAGGGCATGGGATATAAGACCTTTAGTATGGTAACGTTGGCCAAACTTCTTGGTGGGATTCCTATTCAAGGAATCGCGGGGATTCCCGCATATTCATATACAAGTCTTTCTTTGTGCGTTCGGGCAGAGAGTGCGAATCTGGTGCGAATTGGCATAGACAAAGTGTGAGGTGTGCTGGAGGTGTGAGGTCTGTCTTTGTGTGGTCTGGCAGTGAAAATCTGGATCGACAAAGTGCTTTATGAGAATTGGTGAATAGAAAGTGCAAGTGCTCTGCGTGTGAATTCGTGAGAATGGACACGAAGTGTAAAGAAACACTGAAGAAAATGAGGCTTCATCTAATAGAAAAGTTTGCTGGTAAGAATAAATACTATTACTGTGTAATGTGTAATACGGAGAATATACTTTGTTTAAATGTTCCGTTTCCGAAACTTGTTTATTTCAGAAAGATCACGTTAAGTTGTTATTGAAATAACAACGCGCACGTTTTTTTAACCTTTCCTTTCTTGCCCACATTGTAAAAGTATATAATGGACATCCCTGTCGGATTTATTTTCAGGCTTCCTTTCTTTTTTTTTTTTTTTTGGTGAGCTTATAGTGCTATTTTTCTCATTTGCATGATTTCAATCTCTCTCAACTGTAAAATAATTGATAGCGACTATTTTTCATATAATTTACATTTCATTTTTCCCCACACCTCCAATTTCATAATCAGAGTTGGTTTAAAAGATTGATTAAGTAGTCCGTTTTAATGTATTGTTCAATAGGTTATTTTATTTAGGAAGCTGGGATGGGTTGGTCGATGAAAGGATTTTGACTCCAAAAATTGATTTGACCAAAAATGCAAAATTAAAGAAACACTTCTTTGTTCAATTGATTTCCCAGAAGGTTCAAATCACCAGACTGTAATGAGCGCACAGATCAAAATGAAATTATTCTTTTAACTTCTATTAGTGTTTGAAACAAGGAGTAGATTTGTGAAGCAATGATGCAAAGTTGTAATTTGTATAGTTGTTTTATTTGAAAATTAATATATGAAAAATTATCATTTTAATAAGTAAAATCTTAAAAAATTTAGTTTACATTGGAAATTACAAAGTAAATAAAAGCATTATTTTATGATAATTGCATTATTGTTCCAATGTGTAAACAAAATAAGTTTATGCATTAGAATTTTTATGTTAGTTATTTTTTTGTACAGAAAGTTCAGATTCTTTTCCAATCCTGATCATATAATTTTAAACTTCTTCCGGTTTGCAGAGAATAATATGGATTATGATGCACTTCTACTTCTGAAAAAATATCCTGATTCTATTTCCACCACTATCCCCCCTGTCAGGGATGCATTAATATTAAGGGAAGGATTGGAATCGTTAAATGAGGTCAGTGAAGGGTTTTTTCATTCTATTAATGTGGCTGCAATTAATTCATTCATTTATTTAATTTTTTAGGTATGTAGCATTTTATCACTGATTCTTGTTGATTTTTCAAACTAATTTCTCATTTTATTTGATGTAGGAAATTAATACATCCTTCAGTCTTCCTTCTGAAGGAGAATATATCCTGCCAATTTCTTGGCAGCCAGATATTGAATCTCCAGGAAGTGAATTTCAGACACAAATTTCTAGTAGGCCTACTATTGACCAGAGGGAATTTGAGGAAGAAAATTCAGAGTCTCCTGAGATTCATCTGAACAAGATAAGATCAAATAAAGAAACTGAACCCAAAGATTACAATCAACCAGCAAAAAAAAATGTAAGTAATGAATTTTAGAGCACAATAGTCTGAATACAAAAATATTACTTTGTTTTCTGTTTTAGTATATACATGAAGATTTGGAAAAGACTGCAATTGGGAAGTCTGTTATCGCTCTTCATGGTAAACGTGGCTAGGATAACAGCTCTCGTTGCAAGCTAGCTGAGCTTGTTATTTATGCAGAATATGGAGCCAATACAAATACATTGTAAGAATGTTGAAAATATGCATTTATGTCTTACAGCTTTTTTCCTCAATTGGTTTTAGTAAAGTGATTGTTAATTAAATTAGTTATAAATTATTATTATTATTATTATTATTATTATTATTATTATTATTATTATTATTATTAAGTATGGTTTTGAAGTGGTAAGAAAGGAAGGAAGCATTTTAAAAATATGCATTAGGAAATTCATTGAAACTGGAATATTTTTTTCTTGCAGAATCTCCAAACCGAGGTTTTTAGAACTGGCAAATTTGATAGTTCAATGGTTTTCTGGTGAATTTCAAGTAAATTCAGTTGTTGTTGTTAATGGATTTGAAGGAAAATACTGTCTCTGTGCAGGAGACTTACTACATTCCATCAAGTGTGAGGGGGGAGGGTCGTACAGCTTCAGGGAAGCTGTATGATGCATATACGAATTTAAACAAAACTCTCAGGAAGACAGAATTAAGAAATTGCCTTAGTTTTTTTGCCTCTTCGTCACCCTCTTCGGGTGTATACAGTTCTCCATCTCTTCCTACTTTTCCATCTCAACTAGAATCACAAGAAGGTGGGAGGAAACATTGTTACTTTCAGTGATAACCATTGCTGTTAGATAATGTAAAGGTGTTTGGTATCTTTTCTAGATTTTGATGTTCAAAGAAAACAATTTGGATAAAAGATACATTTCATTTTTGCACAAAACCATTGGTTTTATATAGTCAGGTTTATTTTAATAGGTTGATATGATTTTTCATTTAATGTATCATTAGAGAGATTTGCTTGATTTGTTTAATTATTATTTTTACCATAGTTTTGCATTAAATGTGCATAATAATCAAATGTAGAAACTATTTTTTTGATATCTTTTTATTAGTGTTCAAAACAAATAGATTTGTTCTGTGATTATGTAAAATTAAACGTACTTAGTTGATTTATTTTAAAATTAGAGTGTGAAAAATTTTTATTACTTTAATGAGTAAAATAATGGAATATGATACTAATTGAGAGTCCGGTTGTTACTTATAATATTGTGTACTTTTGCAGTCCTATTTGATTTTTGAAGTATTGGATAATTAAAAGTGTTATGGAGTTTGATTCTGCTATTTTATCATTATTGTGTCATGCTATTTTATTCAAATGTAACATAAATTGTTTTACGTTTCATTGGAATAAAATAGCATGAGATGGCAGAATGTGGAACTCTGTAACACTATTAATTGCATGGTTGTCCAAAAATAGGCACTGCAATAGTATGCAATATAAAGTAATGGAAATATAAGGTACTTAGGTAGAAATATGATCTCTTTTAGGATCATTGCATTGTTATCCCACGAGTACGAAAAAATTGCTTATACACAAGAAGTTTTAAAAAAAATTAATTTTCTTTTCCAAAATTGGATTGTAAAATTGTAGACTTTATTTGGTTTGCAGGAATCATATGGATTACGAAGCTCTTTTAATTCTAAAATAATATCCTGACACAATTTCCACTATTAGGGATGGTTTTATGCTAAGGAAAGGTCTTCAATCCTCAATTGAGATTTGGGAAAATGATTAAGTCTTGGTAATTGGGTTCCAGTTAAAATGAATGAGATCCTTTCTAGATGAGTGTATTGAATGTTTTATGTATGTTTGCGTGTTATCACAGATACATGTTGATTTTTTAAACTAATTTGTCATTTTATTTAATATAGGAAACTAAAACATGCAGCAACTGTCTATGAAGGTGAGTATTTGATACCAAATGTATAATAACAGCCCAAAGTTCATTTTAGATAGAATTAATAAATTTAAATTTAAAAAATTAATAAATCTAATACTACTGAGAAGAGAGTGTTAGGAGACAAAGACCTGCGATTTATTGAAATCAAAGGATTAGAGTAAATAGTGAAATTGAAAAGAGATTTGAAGAGAATAATCAACCTTTAGGAAAGAATGTAGGTAGTGAATTTTAGAGACTAATCTGAAATCCAGCAATATTTTTTCTATTTTCAGTTTGTGCAATTACATTTTGAAGAGCACTCTTAAAGGGAAGTCTTGCAGGTGAAGAAAGGCCTACCTTATCTATTTGATGGTGGTTAGCAAAATTGTGCAACTGCATTTTGTGATGTACTTCCAAAATTGGCATATTAAATTTTAACTGTTTTCAGATTATTGGTGGCTTGCAGAAGATTGGAAGCACAGTTCAGTGCATTTACAATTAATACAATTAACTATAGTATTATTATCATAAAAAAACTACTTATTGTATTTGTGTTTGTATAAGCATAGTTTTTGGGTTGAGTATATATGACTTGCAATCATGCCTGTTTGCCCAGAATGCAGGAATACCTTTAACGGTATAAATAGTTTATATATGCATCTGACCATTGGTCACAGTATTGATAGAAACAGTACTTTTAGATGCCATGTACATGCTTGTTTTCATGTCTTTTCTTCCTGGCCTTTGTACCGGAAACATTTATTATTGAGGCATTCAGCAACTCTAACTTCTGAAAGTGTTGCAGATGTGAGAAGCAATCCTGTAGACACAAATCCATGTTCCTCTAATCAAAATCCAAATGCTCCCATGGAAGATGCAGGATATCTTTATCCTCAAGAACCTGATCCTAAAGACTCTCCATCATTGCACGATATTGTGTTGAGTTTTTCAACTAAATATTATGCGAATAATCAACTTCAACAAATTTTTTTTTACAAATATTGAATTATTAATTTAATTTTTAATGCATATTTTTTGATGATTTGTTACTAGTTTGAATGTTTATTTGGATATGTTCACAATTGTTTTTACTTCAGAAAGCTATGTTGAGATTTTAATAAAACTTTATGATTTTGGAACATTTATTATTGTTTGGTATTGATGTTAAGAAATGTTAAGATTGAT
>BLKR01007075.1:0-44364 GCA_011170035.1 Teleogryllus occipitalis | reverse complement strand
CGTTTTCTTAGAATTCGCAAAAACGTTCAATAGTATTAGAAATATTGAAAATATACTGAAGAGAGAAAAACCGTCTGTAAGCCGTGGTTTTCGTCCGATTGAGACAAATGAGGAAATTTTCTGAATCTACTAACGCTCCTGAACGCGCCGGTGCTTTTAGAATTGCAAAATTCCCATTAGTTTAGGAGATATGAGCGTTTAAAGCCAATCCTGAAAAATGGGAAAGTTAGTAATACCCCCCCTGTTGAACTTTTCAAATTTCGACCGGACAACGAAACTTCTGAAAACTAGCGTCCTAACACGAAATTTTATGGCGATTACAATGGTGAAGATCATTTTTCTCTCTGAGAGGCTTCGTTTTTCTTTAAATTCATAAAAGCGATTCATAGGTATAAGAAATACTGAATATACTGAAAAGAAGAAAACCCGTCTGTAAGCCGTGGTTTTCGTCCGATTGAGACAAATGAGGACATTTTCTGAATCTACTCACTCTCCTGAACGCGCCGGTGCTTTTAGAATTGCAAAATTCGCATTAGTTTAGGAGATATGAGCGTTTAAAGCCAATCATGAAAAATGGGAAAGTTAGTAATACCCCCCCCTGTTGAACTTTTCAAATTTCGACCGGACAGCGAAACTTCTGAAAACTAGCGTCCTAACTCGAAATTTTATGGCGATTACAATGGTGAAGATCATTTTTCTCTCTGAGGCTTCGTTTTCTTTAAATTCGCAAAAACGTTCATAAGTATAAGAAATATTGAAAATATACTGAAAAGAGAAAACCGTCTGTAAGCCGTGGTTTTCGTCCGATTGAGACAAATGAGAACATTTTCTGAATCTACTCACTCTTCTGAACGCGCCGGTGCTTTTAGAATTGCAAAATTCGCATTAGTTTAGGAGATATGAGCGTTTAAAGCCAATCATGAAAAATGGGAAAGTTAGTAATACCCCCCCCTGTTGAACTTTTCCAATTTCGACCGGACAACGAAACTTCTGAAAACTAGCGTCCTAACTCGAAATTTTATGGCGATTACAATTATGAAGATCATTTTTCTCTCTGAGGCTTCGTTTTCTTTAAATTCGCAAAAACGTTCATAAGTATAAGAAATATTGAAAATATACTGAAAAGAGAAAAACCGTCTGCAAGCCGTGGTTTTCGTCCGATTGAGACAAATGAGGACATTTTCTGAATCTACTCACTCTCCTGAACGCGCCAGTGCTTTTAGAATTGCAAAATTCGCATTAGTTTAGGAGATATGAGCGTTTAAAGCCAATCATGAAAAATGGGAAAGTTAGTAATACCCCCCCTGTTGAACTTTTCAAATTTCGACCGGACAACGAAGCTTCTGAAAACTAGCGTCCTAACTCGAAATTTTATGGCGATTACAATGGTGAAGATCATTTTTCTCTCTGAGGCTTCGTTTTCTTTAAATTCGCAAAAACGTTCATAAGTATAAGAAATACTGAAAATATACTGAAAAGAGAAAAACCGTCTGTAAGCCGTGGTTTTCGTCCGATTGAGATAAATGAGGACATTTTCTGAATCTACTCACTCTCCTGAACGCGCCGGTGCTTTTAGAATTGCAAAATTCGCATTAGTTTAGGAGATATGAGCGTTTAAAACCAATCATGAAAAATGGGAAAGTTAGTAATACCCCCCCCTGTTGAACTTTTCAAATTTCGACCGGACAACGAAACTTCTGAAAACTAGCGTCCTACCTCGAAATTTTATGGCGATTACAATGGTGAAGATCATTTTTCTCTCTGAGGCTTCGTTTTCTTTAAATTCGCAAAAACGTTCATAGGTATAAGAAATACTGAAAATAAACTGAAAAGAGAAAAACCGTCTGTAAGCCGTGGTTTTCGTCCGATTGAGACAAATGAGGACATTTTCTGAATCTACTCACACTCCTGAACGCGCCGATGCTTTTAGAATTGCAAAATTCGCATTAGTTTAGGAGATATGAGCGTTTAAAGCCAATCATGAAAAATGGGAAAGTTAGTAATACCCCCCCCCTGTTGAACTTTTCAAATTTCGACCGGACAACGACACTTCTGAAAACTAGCGTCCTAACTCGAAATTTTATGGCGATTACAATGGTGAAGATCATTTTTCTCTCTGAGGCTTCGTTTTCTTTAAATTCGTAAAAACGTTCATAAGTATAAGAAATACTGAAAATATACTGAAAAGAGAAAAACCGTCTGTAAGCTGTGGTTTTCGTCCGATTAAGACAAATGAGGACATTTTCTGAATCTACTCACTCTCCTGAACGCGCCGGTGCTTTTAGAATTGCAAAATTCGCATTAGTTTAGGAGATATGAGCGTTTAAAGCCAATCATGAAAAATGGGAAAGTTAGTAGCTCACCCCTGTTGAACTTTTCAAATTTCGACCGGACAACGAAACTTCTGAAAACTAGCGTCCTAACTCGAAATTTTATGGCGATTACAATGGTGAAGATCATTTTTCTCTCTGAGGCTTCGTTTTCTTTAAATTCGCAAAAACGTTCATAAGTATAAGAAATACTGAAAATATACTGAAAAGAGAAAAACCGTCTGTAAGCCGTGGTTTTCGTCCGATTGAGACAAATGAGGACATTTTCTGAATCTACTCACTCTCCTGAACGCGCCGGTGCTTTTAGAATTGCAAAATTCGCATTAGTTTAGGAGATATGAGCGTTTAAAGCCAATCATGAAAAATGGGAAAGTTAGTAATACCCCCCCCCCCTGTTGAACTTTTCAAATTTCGACCGGACAACGAAACTTCTGAAAACTAGCGTCCTAACTCGAAATTTTATGGCGATTACAATGGTGAAGATCATTTTTCTCTCTGAGGCTTCGTTTTCTTTAAATTCGCAAAAACGTTCATAAGTATAAGAAATACTGAAAATATACTGAAAACAGAAAACCCGTCTGTAAGCCGTGGTTTTCGTCCGATTGAGACAAATGAGGACATTTTCTGAATCTACTCACTCTCCTGAACGCGCCGGTGCTTTTAGAATTGCAAAATTCGCATTAGTTTAGGAGATATGAGCGTTTAAAGCCAATCATGAAAAATGGGAAAGTTAGTAATACCCCCCCCCTGTTGAACTTTTCAAATTTCGACCGGACAACGAAACTTCTGAAAACTAGCGTCCTAACTCGAAATTTTATGGCGATTACAATGGTGGGCATCATTTTTCTCTGAGTGCTTCGTTTTAAATTCGCAAAAACGTTCATAAGCATAAGAAATATTGAAAATATACTGAAAGAAAACCGTCTGTAAGCCGTGGTTTTTGTCCGATTGAGACATGTGAGGACATTTTCTGAATCTACTCACTCTCCTGAACGCGCCGGTGCTTTTAGAACTGCAAAATTTGCATTAGTTTAGGAGAGATATGAGCGTTTAAAGCCAATCATGAAAAATGGGAAAGTTAGTAATACTCCCCCCTGTTGAACTTTTCAAATTTCGACCGGACAACGAAACTTCAGAAAACTAGCGTCCTAACTCGAAATTTTATGGCGATTACAATGGTGAAGATCATTTTTCTCTCTGAGGCTTCGTTTTCTTTAAATTCGCAAAAACGTTCATAAGTATAAGAAATATTGAAAATATACTGAAAAGACGTTCGTCTGTAAGTATAAAAAATATTGAAAATATACGAAAAGAGAAAAACCGTCTGTAAGTCGTGGTTTTCGTCCGATTGAGACAAATGAGGACATTTTCTGAATCTACTCACTCTCCTGAACGCGCCGGTGCTTTTAGAATTGCAAAATTCGCATTAGTTTAGGAGATATGAGCGTTTAAAGCCAATCATGAAAAATGGGAAAGTTAGTAATACCCCCCCCTGTTGAACTTTTCAAATTTCGACCGGACAACGAAACTTCTGAAAACTAGCGTCCTAACTCGAAATTTTATGGCGAATTACAATGGTGAAGATCATTTTTCTCTCTGAGGCTTCGTTTTCTTTAAATTCGCAAAAACGTTCATAAGTATAAGAAATATTGAAAATATACTGAAAAGAGAAAAACCGTCTGTAAGCCGTGGTTTTCGTCCGATTGAGACAAATGAGGACATTTTCTGAATCTACTCACTCTCCTGAACGCGCCGGTGCTTTTAGAATTGCAAAATTCGCATTAGTTTAGGAGATATGAGCGTTTAAAGCCAATCATGAAAAATGGGAAAGTTAGTAATACTCCCCCCTGTTGAACTTTTCAAATTTCGACCGGACAACGAAACTTCTGAAAACTAGCGTCCTAACTCGAAATTTTATGGCGATTACAATGGTGAAGATCATTTTTCTCTCTGAGGCTTCGTTTTCTTTAAATTCGCAAAAACGTTCATAAGTATAAGAAATATTGAAAATATACTGAAAAGAGAAAAACCGTCTGTAAGCCGTGGTTTTCGTCCGATTGAGACAAATGAGGACATTTTCTGAATCTACTCACTCTCCTGAACGCGCCGGTGCTTTTAGAATTGCAAAATTCGCATTAGTTTAGGAGATATGAGCGTTTAAAGCCAATCATGAAAAATGGGAAAGTTAGTAATACTCCCCCCTGTTGAACTTTTCAAATTTCGACCGGACAACGAAACTTCTGAAAACTAGCGTCCTAACTCGAAATTTTATGGCGATTACAATGGTGAAGATCATTTTTCTCTCTGAGGCTTCGTTTTCTTGAAATTCGCAAAAACGTTCATAAGTATAAGAAATATTGAAAATATACTGAAAAGAGAAAAACCGTCTGTAAGCCGTGGTTTTCGTCCGATTGAGACAAATGAGGACATTTTCTGAATCTACTCACTCTCCTGAACGCGCCGGTGCTTTTAGAATTGCAAAATTCCATTAGTTTAGGAGATATGAGCGTTTAAAGCCAATCATGAAAAATGGGAAAGTTAGTAATACCCCCCCCTGTTGAACTTTTCAAATTTCGACCGGACAACGAAACTTCTGAAAACTAGCGTCCTAACTCGAAATTTAATGGCGATTACAATGGTGAAGATCATTTTTCTCTCTGAGGCTTCGTTTTCTTTAAATTCGCAAAAACGTTCATAAGTATAAGAAATATTGAAAATATACTGAAAAGAGAAAAACCGTCTGTAAGCCGTGGTTTTCGTCCGATTGAGACAAATGAGGACATTTTCTGAATCTACTCACTCTCCTGAACGCGCCGGTGCTTTTAGAATTGCAAAATTCGCATTAGTTTAGGAGATATGAGCGTTTAAAGCCAATCATGAAAAATGGGAAAGTTAGTAATACCCCCACCTGTTGAACTTTTCAAATTTCGACCGACTGTCCCTGGCAAACGACCTAAACTTCTGCTGAACACCGATCCCGCCTACTCAATGCGCATGCGCGCTCACTTCCCCGCGCCCCGTCCCTGGCAAACGACCTAAACTTCTGCTGAACACCGATCCCGCCTACTCAATGCGCATGCGCGCTCACTTCCCCGCGCCCCGTCCCTGGCATACGACCTAAACTTCTGCTGAACACCGATCCAGCCTACTCAGTGCGCATGCGCGCTCACTTCCCCGCGCCCTGTCCCTGGCATACAACCTAAACTTCTGCTGAACACCGATCCAGCCTACTCAATGCGCATGCGCGCTCACTTCCCCGCGCCCCGTCCCTGGCATACGGCGTTAGGCGGACGAGACTCCGCTTCACCCGCAGCACCGGGCGGCGGCAAAGACACGTCGCACTGAATATGCATAAGAACAGAAAAATAAATTGATTGATTTTTTCGTGTTTCCGGGCGCGTCAACTGCTTTGGTCATTAGTCCCGTTAGTGTAGTGCATGTTTTTTTCGCGGGAGATGGTGATCTTTTCCCGCTGGATGGCGAGATCCGGCGCCGACCTACCGTCGGCTAGTGGGGTTTTCCCCTAACCAGGACTCTCCCACCAGCGGAGCACCGCCCCAGCCGGGACAAGCTCCAAGCTCCCGACCGATCTCCCGGAATATGTGGTAGTGTTGTGCATGTGTAAGGGAAGAGGAAGCACAGATCGCGCGCGTGTCGTGGCCCGTTTGTTAGGGTACTGCTCCGGCATTCGCCTGGTGTTGATCGGAGAAACCACGGAAAATTAGTTAGTGTAAGTGTGTGTAAGGGGAGAGGATAGGGGAAGGAAGAGGATGGACAGATCGCGCGCGTTCCGTGGCCCGTTTGGTAGGGTACTGCTCCGGCATTCGCCTCGTGTTGATCGGAGAAACCACGGAAAATTACCGATCAGAGCAGCCGGCCGCTAGTATTCTCCTCCAGACAGTGACGGAATTCGACCTAGCTTAAAACCTAGAGTCGAAAATCCTGCTGCCGTCAGGACTCGAACCTAGGACCTCCCGGTCAGAGGCGCTGCAGTGACATCAGTTGATGAGCTACCGCTCCCGGTAACAGAAAAATGAACTTTGTGTGCGTACGTACGGTATTAATTGGCTAGAAAACACATTATGAATTTACAATTTTATTTTTTCTAGTCAAGAGATATTTCTCGCCTTCAATGTTCTTAGGGACAGCTCAGCTTACTCTATCTACCCTGACACTTCGCCACTGAATATGAAAGAGAAAATGAAATGTAATAATTGCAGGAAGATGTGCCGATTTTTCGACAGAGAACACTTTTTGTTGGTGTCTGATAGGGATAAAAATATTTTATAATATATAAACGCCGATTGTGAATAAAAGAAGAAACTAGTGGTGCAATATCACATACTTTCTCGCATTGTTTCTAAATTCAGTTTTCGAAAATTCAGAGATTTCCTCGAAAATGAGACCAGCTCCATTCTTTTAAGCCTACCTTGTTCTATCCAGTGGACAAACTTCTTTCCTGCGAAACAATTCCTGGCATTAGCGACCACAAAGGAGTCCTTCTAAAAATGTGCAGAGAGGGTAAGCGAAATGATCTCGTAAAAGAAAGAAAAAATTTTCAGTTTTATAGAACAGACGTTACAAACATGCAATTATATTTGAAAAGCAAATATTCAACTTGGGCTTCTAGCGGATGTACAGTAGAACAGATATGGTCAAACTTTAAGAACATAATTTTAGAATGCTTAGCAAAATTCGTGCCTACCAAGAAACTACGGTGCCATTCGGATCCGGTGTATTTCAACAAAGAAGTGAGGCGACTGAAAAGGAAGGTTAGGAAAGCGTATAGTAAACGTAATGTAAACAAGGAACACAAAAATAACTTTCTACAATTATCTAAAGACTTACTAGCATTAAAGTTACATACCCAAGAAAATTACCTGAAATAAATTATAAACGATCGATTGAACTGTTGGCAAAATTTCTTCAAGTATGTAAGACATAAGAAAGGGAACAAAGTATTCCAGCGATCTGCGGAGCTGACGGTTCGTTAATTACAAATGACAGTGAAAAGGCGGCTTGTTTAAATAGGCATTACGCATCGGTTTTCAAGCCGAAGAATCAGATAACAGTAAATGAAACAACACCCGTAATAGAAACCTTTAGAGTCGATGCAGGAATTATTAGAAAAAGGATCGCAAAAATTAGGAGAAATAAATCTGTAGGTCCTGACGGAATACCAGGAGAAATATTGAAATTGGGAGGGGAAGCCATGATTCCTTACCTTGGTCGGTTAATGGACGTCACTATAAATAATAATACGATTCCTCAAAATTGGAAAGAGGCAATTGTAGTGCCGATTCACAAGGGAGGGGACAAAAGGATAGTCAATAATTACAGGCCTATAAGTTTGACATCAGTTGTATGCAAGCAGATGGAACACATGATTGCGGAATATATTAGACGAGTTTGGAATAAAACTGACTGGCTTTTACAAAATCAACACGGTTTTCGTCCTAGCTATTCGTGCGACAGTCAGACTATTTCTTTATGTCAGGACATAGCAGATTCATTAGACAAGGGGAGTAGGGTCGACGCAGTAATATTAGACTTTTCTAAAGCATTTGATCTGGTTCCACATGGCCTTTTAATTGAAAAACTGACAGAAACTGGATTAGATCACCGAATCTTGTGGATAAAAGAATTTCTTACGGGCCGAACTCAAGCAGTCAGAATAGGTGATAAACACTCATCGAAAGCCGATGTAACCTCTGGGATCCCCCAGGGGAGTGTGTTAGGGCCATTGCTATTCTTAGCGTTTATTAATGATATTGCAACTGGAATAAAATCGAAAGTTGGACTTTTCGCCGATGATTGCATAATTTATAGGAGTATTGGCGCGTCTTCGGATGAAAATATCTTACAGAACGATCTTAACTGTTTATGGAACTGGGCGTGCAGAAATAAGATGGAATTAAATCCGGAAAAGAGTAAATTCATTTGTTTTACCAAATCTCGCTCGAATGTACAATGGAATTACAAGTTAGGAACTAACGATATACCGTGTGTAAAAAACTGTAAGTATTTGGGTTTGGTCCTACGTAGCGACTTGGGTTGGTTGGATCATATTAACAATACGGCGAAAAAATCGTGGAAGGCGCTGCACTTCGTAATGCTCATTCTAAAAAACAGTAGTTCGAATGCCCGATCCTTGGCATATTCTACACTTGTTCGTCCTATTTTAGAGTACGGAGCGGCCTGCTGGGACCCGTACAGAAAAGGGCAAATCGAGGCGTTAGATAAAATTCAAAAACGGGCCGGAAAGTTTGTAAATCATGGACGCGTTGATGGACGAGATGAATGGGAACCCTTATCTAAGAGACGGGAACGGGCGCGTTTATGCGTAATGTACAAGATATACAAAGGGGACTCAGCATGGGCAGACCTCAGTAAAAGATTACAGAAACCTGATTATAAAAGCAGAGGAGACCATCCCTGGAAAATACGATGTAGAAAGCAAAGAACTGATGTAGGCAAGTTCTCCTTTGTGAATCGCACTATTGTAGATTGGAACAAACTACCTGCAAAAGCACTAGAGACTCTTCCTTCTAATGTAGTGAAATTTAAAAATATACTTAATTCTATGTAGGTCATCATACTGAGACTTTTATCATTATTATTATTATCATTATTATTATTATCATTATTATTATTATTATTATTATTATTATTATTATTACCATTGTTATTATTATTATTGATATCATAATTATTAACACTTACTGGTTTTGATGTAACTTTTGAGTTATTGTTATTATTAGTTATATTTTTATAATCGTTATTATTATTATTAATAATAATATGGTCATATCCCTTATACAGTGAAGTGAAGTGAAGTGGAGTGAAGTGGAGTGAAGTGGAGTGAAGTGTTAGAAAAGCTTATAAATCAACTTACAGATAACTCAAAATCAATCTCTAATTCTAATTGTAATTATATTTGTAAATATTCGTAATAGTTTTGTAATTGTCGTATATCTAGTTGTAATCATGTTTGCCACCGAGCATTAGCTCATAGCGAACTTTAATAAATCTATCTATATATCCGAAAAAATTGACGAAAAAATATGGGGCATGTTACGTCCAAAAGATAGGCGGGATTTACGACAGCTAAGACAACTTCAGTAAAACTTTTATTTATTCCAGAATCCAAGAATGTTCCATAGGTTCCGTAGAATGAAAGAATATGCTGAATTTCTAATAAACTACGTGAAATATAAATTTCATGCTATTACATAACCCGCAAACATATTTGCTCTTAGTTCGTCTTACATCAATTAACTGAAACTTCCCGACTGAGATGAATCTTGGAACAATACAGGAAAATGCCCTCCGACATAGTAGATTCCACTGGCGGCTTGAAGGGTAGTGTCAGTGTGCCATGGCACCACCAACAAAAAGGAAGGAAAAGAAAATTGTCACCACAATTGTGTATAAAATAATGTTTCTTCAAAATAGTTTTCTTTATAACAATACATTTGAACGAGCACTTCGTCCTTCGATGGTCTAACAATACTCTCTTCAAACGCACAGGGCGCAGTGCCATCTGTCGGTCTCCATCTAAACCTTTGAGCCACCTAAGAATTGTCGCCGTCTATGTCCATTTAACGCTGTATGAAGAACTCTGTGTAGGTTAGTATGCGTCTCTTGTGGACGGCGTGGTGCCACAAACGAAGCGGCACAGAAGTTCGCGTTTCCCTCACTAGAGAGTGCACTAATGGCACCATCTTCATCGCACAGACTTATCTCTCGCTCGGGATGATCCCCGATGCCCTGGTATTTCGTACGTCGTGTCGTGTTGTTGTTTCGCACGTGGAGAGGCGGCGTATACCGTGGGTGTAAGTCTTCTCCTCTTCTTCACGTACCAATCTTCAGCGACCTTAGGAAGCTGCGACCTCTTGAGATTTCTGTGGGCGCTCAGGCCTTCAGTCTGAGTATTTTATTTCCACTTATTATTTTTATTTTGTTTTCAGTTTAATCTTCATTCTAACTTAATAAACATAGTCCCTGCAAAATTAAATGTTGTGCTCATGAATTTTATTTTAGAGATTACTACACTAGTTTTAAAACATAACAATGTTTAAAAACATCGATGGTTTTTGACCGATGTCTTATTAACATAGATGTTACAATTTTGAAAATCAATGTTTTGTTACCGACGTCGCATCACTAACTGGCACCACCAATAGAATTCCGTACCTACCGCCACTGGTAGATTCTCTCATAGCTTGTGGCCGTTGTCTTTACGGCAGAAGCAGTGGGTTCACCGCTCTCAAACCAGCGACTGATTTCGTTCAGTGAATGGCGTCAGGGTGGCAGGTACTTGTTGCCCCTTTCGTCACTGCAGTCCTCATGCCTCCCGTCAGTTGGAGTTCTTTTAAGTTCACTCCGATCGCACGCGTAAATTCGGTCTCTACCCACTAAGATCACACCGATAAACTCACAAAAGTACGTTTTTTTAATTTCTTAGAATTTTCTAGACGGAACCGAAAAAAATATTAGTTCCCCATCAAGGAATTGTGACATGAATGACGCCTTATACGTCTCGATTGGTTCTCTGGAAGTGGTCAAATCCTGAGTGACGAACTCCCACCAAAAGATCATGACATAACGAATGACGCCTTATACGTCTCGATTGGTGCTCTGGAAGTGGTCAAATCCTGAGTGACGAACTCCCACCAAAAGATCGTGACATGACGAATGACGCCTTACACGTCTCGATTGGTGCTCTGGAAGTGGTCAAATCCTGAGTGACGAACTCCCACCAAAAGATCGTGACATGACGAATGACGCCTTACACGTCTCGATTGGTGCTCTGGAAGTGGTCAAATCCTGAGTGACGAACTCCCACCAAAAGATCGTGACATGACGAATGACGCCTTACACGTCTCGATTGGTGCTCTGGAAGTGGTCAAATCCTGAGTGACGAACTCCCACCAAAAGATCGTGACATGACGAATGACGCCTTACACGTCTCGATTGGTGCTCTGGAAGTGGTCAAATCCTGAGTGACGAACTCCCACCAAAAGATCGTGACATGACGAATGACGCCTTACACGTCTCGATTGGTGCTCTGGAAGTGGTCAAATCGTGAGTGACGAAAGCACGGACGAACGCACACACGCTCTCTCGTAGTTAATCTGATACTAAAAAGGAATGTAGAGAATCACAGAATAAATGTTACTATCTTCTAGGGCATGTAGGGGACGAAGATAATAACTTTTTGCCAACGAACGTGTGGGATGTTTCATGTAACACAGATGCACATGTGACGTCAGCCCTGATATTAGGTAACCCATCATGAGTTAGTATTGGGCACGAAGCAAAAGCGTTGACTGTGTCAGAACGTGATATGCCAAGCAAATGATATATGGATTGCCTACTCATCAGGGGCAAATACCACAAGAGAAACCTTTGAAAGAAATATCTCACGCAATGACCAATGGCAACAAATCTGACCTTTTACTTGTCCGAAAAGTTTGTTCCATTTATTCAGACAATTTTTTAAAGAGAACTATACACTAATCAATAACGCAAGAAACTTCGCACAGAGAGTTTTGTGGAAGGAATCTCATTGATCTGAATAGGTTCAAAGAACGCACTGCCGAGGGCAACAAAAACATCCACCAAAATTTGATTCAGTGATTAGTGATTTCTGGCACGTCATCTAGTGAGGTCACTTGTCCCGTAAGTGTGGTGCATGTTTTTTCTCTGAAGTGGATGTGATCTTTTGCTGCTGGATGGTGGATAGAACCTCAAGAACAGAGGCAAAGCAAAGATATCAATAGATGCCACTGCACCTGAGGCACCTCTTCCGGTTCCAAAAGAGAAGTTGCCCTATAACCACGTGGAAAAGTGTGAACTTAAGTAAAAGAGATAACTCCCTTTTCACGTGCAATACCTGGGTTAACGTACAGGCTACAAATTGAAGTGAACAATTTACTTTTCTGCCTAATTTCACATTTGCGCTACTACATTATTTCTAAACGAAGACGTATTTGTTTTTGTGTGGATAAGTAATGACTGAGTCAGCTTGGTTACAAAACTAGCTTATCATTGATTACATTAAACTTTGAAGAACAATTTTAATTATTTATTGCGCGATTAGTTAGCAGTTAAATCGTTCTAAACGGTGATATATTTTTTCATATTGTAACGATACCGAATATTGTACTCCCGATAATCATAAGCAAAATGTTGCGCAATACACGTGCTGATGCCTTTTGCGTCTTTTCAGAGCCGCCGGACGGTTGATACGTTCCGCCCAACTGCATCCGCGACACCTTGGCGCCAGGCGAGCGGGGCGAGCTCTGTTTACTTTCTCCAACGCCGGTCGCGGGATTCTCCCCGGGGAAGGGGGGCTGCGTAGTTAGGAGACTCCGGGATAGACCACCTGCGATTATTTACTAAAAGTGTGCAAGTGAGAGCGCATTATGGAAAATTTCACTCGACACACCGGCAAGACGCAGAAGCTGATTGGACAAAAAGTAGTTAAGATGTAGAAACTTTTCACCAATGGAAGCACGTTTTGGCAAAATTCTCCTGAAACTTCTAGAAAATTTGGGAAACTGGAGGGGGGAAAGGTTTGTGAGCGCTGGCATGCGCTGAGCACGCAGAACAGAAGGGCGTACAGCAGGGCGGGAGAAGGGCAGTGTCCCGCTACCTTGAATTGCGGACGAGTAGCTCCTCCAGTTACTCACTTATCGAGGGAACGAACGATTAGATGATTAGTGTGTGTAAGAGAGAAATCGAGTATAATTTTTTTATATCTGCCAATCACGCCCGCGTAGCACGTCACAAGTTACGTGACGATCATTATCGCGCTGTCGGACGCCTGAGTTGTGAGCTGTCGTCACCACCATCGTCACCACCGCTGTGGTCATCGTCGCCGCAGCCGCCGTCGCCGTGGTCACACTGCGCCACCGCCGCCGCCGCCGACGCGGGACACAAGGACTCCCCTGCACCCCCGAGACACGCCGTCTGGCGTGAGGTTCGGCGACCTGTGGAGGATGTTCACCCCAGCGGGCCTGCATTGTAAACGGTGACTGTGCACTGATTTGTCGACCTGCGGCAAAATCTCCATCACGCCCTTCAGGCACAACGTTTATTTTAAAAAAAACTTTTATCCAGGGTTATAGTCAACCTCCAGGAAGTGCTGGCCGCGCATTGGCGCCTTCCTCATAACGTTAAGTTTTCTCTAATGTACTAACTTTGTAGCGTAAAATTAGAAGTATCAGTTATTCCTGAGCTCAGACCTTGATTTTTGTCTTTTAAAATTTTAATTATTTTATTAAAGTTCACTTGTGTTCAAAATAACCTTTATTTAATTAATCACGTAGCTAAATCCGTCCACCATCCATATTTCTAGAATCTACATGCTTCCTGAGCTAGCCGGCCACAGGAGCCCAGGTAAGCACAGGTAGGTTTGGGAGACCGGGTTCGGTGCAATATCCAATTGTGTTGTCTGTCTTAAATCAGCTTCCCATTAACTATGAATTCGAAAAGTAATTACATTAAATTTACGCGATTATTTAGTAATTAATAGCGCTAAACATAATTTCTACTCCCTACCTGGTCATCTCAAAATCCAACTTTCCAACATCAGAGACATCATTCATGACAGAATCTCATAACTTAGAACCCATGCATTAATCAAACATTTATGAAGCATTTCAGGGAAAATGTTCTGCAAGAGTTTTCGACACAGGCTACATTAAGTAGATTACAAGAATATGTAGCGAGGCATACAGGGGCAACTAGAAGAACTTCAATATTTAGCTACGGTTTCAGAAACAGACTACAATGCCGAAGCTGAAATGGAAGGTTTTCCATGTCTCGATTATTTGGATAGTGATTGGTAGAATCACCGACAGGAATATTGTGGAGGAATGATGATCAGGCAGAAAGATAGTGTTTGAGATAACGACAAAAATGACGCTAAACTTTTGTTCTCTGTGAAGAAGGGAGACTTCGTTCTCCAAAATATCCAACCACCATGTACACTTTTAGAGAGTTCGAGGAAAACGTGTTTAGTAAACTAACTTTTAAGAAGCTTCGAAATCTGCGCAGGTAGAAAAAGATGCAAAATTGAAAAACAAAAACCTGCAAGGCTTTGTTGTGAAAAATTGAGTGAAATCCATGCATGACCAGATATGCCTCACTTTATCACTTAGCGTTCCTTATAAAATTATAAGGAAATAAAGAATTATTAAGGGAAATATTATTAAATACAAATTAGCACAATTAGTAACCATGTGCCCTTCCCGTAACCTCTTAACACTTATTAAGAAGCCACCCCTGCAAAACGGTCAGTTTTCAGTGGTCGCTTTCAGAGAAAATACGATTTTTTTTCGTGTTTTGAAAATTTACTATCATAAAAAGATCTCTAATTTCATTTTTTAGTATCTTTTCATAAAAAATTATCTTACAACAACTAACAATGCATTATTGTTTATAGAAGAATCAGTTTTCAGAAATAAAATTGTGTTGAGATCTTTATTGAGGGCAAACACACCTGAAACCGAAACAAAAAATTTGAAACTTAGTTAACAAGACGAAAACAGAATTCACTGCATTTTGCTTATCTTTTTGTTTTTCAAGTCCTTTGTGTGATAATGTGTAGTTTAGAAAAACAGGTGTACACCATTTTATTGCCTAAGTTACCGATCGAAGGAACTTGATATAATCTGGCGTCGCTGCATTCAAATGATATAGAAAGATCGCATAGCCCAAACATTACAATGGCAACATGAAAATGGGTGACACCATTCTACGTGCATATCGGCACTTTGATCAACTGTAGATAGTAGACAATCATTAAAATAATACCTCGCTGAACGCTCGAAAAACTACAAAAGAACATTTACTCAACGTGTAACACCGAATTCTCATTATCATCATCCTTTTAAATGAAACGTATTCGTATTGAGGTTACTGAAAGGTATGTGTATTTGCTATTACATATATAAATGTATATTTACTTAACTAAACAGTCGTTACTATACTGTATTCTGTGCTGCAGTTGAGTAGGGAAGTGGCAAACTCCGACAATATATGAAATGTGGAAATGTTACGATTACTTTATTTCTACGAAAAATATGTTGTAGCATGATCATTATACACTTTACATAACAAGAAGAAATAAAGTGTGAAAAGAAGTGTAAAAAATATACTTTTAAAAGTCGTATGCTTTAAATAAGTATTATTAAAATAAAGTGTGCACAGTTTCATTCTAAACACTGTAATCTCAACAAAACATTTTTCAAAACTGTTGATGTAAATCAATAATTACAATGATAATTAGTTTCCAGCATTGCACACAATTTTGGAAACTTTCTGTGACCACATAAGTCGTAAGATGTTGGCATATTTTTGTGTGATCGTAAATATGCAAGGTGATATCGTTTTCGAAGTGAAACTTTTTGACAGGCAACTCAACCCCAAGCAGCAGTATTGGTTGAAATTTTGTCCTTTTACACAAGCAATGAATCAGAGACCGTGAAGTTAGTCTCATAGAAGAGCATTGTCTTGAAACATTTCGAAACGAAGTAAATTTAACGTGGTGAAATTCAATATTCTTGGAACTTGGAAACAGTACTATGTTTCGCGGTAAGAAATAATAATTTTTGCATAATCTTGAAAAGAAAAGGATAGTGCAATGGATCGTTGCAGAAACAATTTTACATACTATTTTTATAAATAAAATCTTCTTGAGGAGAATTAACAACGAATTTTTGTCAATTATGTTGCTATTTATATTGAGGAAAAAGATCCTTGAATCAGAAATGAAAAATTTGAAAACTCTAGTTAACAAGAAGAAAACTGCAGATAATTGATTGGTTATTCTTAAACTTAGTGTTTATGACTGAACAATTATCATCATTATCATCACCTATTAAAATACTATCTTAGAGAAACGCTGGATCTTCCTTGTGGTAATTCTACTGTGGATTATGTAGAAAGAAGCAACATTGTGTAGAGAACTGTGAAAAGTATATAACTCTGCAAATGCGACACTAACTATATTTTCTTAAAGTGAACTAAAACCGTTATTAAATACTGGAGGTAAGTGAAAAGCAACATTATATGGAGTAGTGGGAGAGATAACATATCTTTGGAAGGCATTATTACATCGTAACGGTAGCGTCAAACTGTTATTGACCGTGGATTTGCTATAGTATTCAATTGAGCGTGGGTCAAAGCCATGAGTGCAGGAAAACTATTTTTATGTGCGAAGAACATGTGCACTCACGTCTCAACAAAAAGATGACAAACCATGTACAAACATAAGGCTTTGTAAGACCAGTGTGAACGAAGAATAATAGTGAAGAAATGGTGACACATTATCAGCATTAGATTTTTTTTTCTCTAGAAAGACACTTAAGTAAAGAGGAATGGAAAACACATGCAGACACTTTGCAAATAGATGGCCACCATTGTGAATATTTTTAAACATCTATTAACTCAAGTTGACGTTTTTATTTTAAAGAAATGATAAAAGTAGTTTCATGTTCCCTGAGAGAAAAAACAGATTAAAATCCAAGAACAATATTTTTTACAAATCTTAAAACAAGTGCACAGCCCAAGTGATGATCTCACAGTCCTCTTATTTTGAAATTCCAGGATTATTTCTTCGTCGTGAAAACAACATGGAAAGTTTCATCTTTTCGTAAAAATGGTACGCCAGAACTAATAACAACAAAATATTGTTTCATACAGGCGTATGATAATAGGTAATACTGTTTGATTGACAATATATTTGTTTTAAAAAACAATCCTATTCAACAATCAACTAACAATCTCTCATATTGAGATAAAAACGATGAGTACGAAATGAAAAGAAAATAATTCGAATGGGTGTCGACACAATATCCCTCAGCCTTCTGGAAAAATCGATTTTATACTTTGTAAGAAGTTAACAACCCGTCTAGAATTTGAAGTGTGGTCGCACTATTCTATGCCAACTACTTTTATAGTCTAAACAGTCACACAAATCCACAACCAACTACCATTCTCATTACTACGAACATAAATGCTAAAAGAGATTACCCAGCTGGGCAAATAATTGCACAAAAATACAGTACGAATTATCTTTATGAAACAAGATCTGAGACATTTATAAATAATGAAATTGTACTCGTCCAAATCAATTATCATTGTTTTAACACAAGTTATTATAGTTGTATTTCCCATTCACTCACGAGCATTTAGACATTTACTCGTCAGTAATATAAAAGCGAACTCGAGCAAGAATGGAAATTTCTTTTCTGACATAAATAGAGATAAAGTAACAACATCCTCAAATGGACATTTTCAGTCTAAGTTTGGAGAGGCAAGGATAGGCGTGCCAATGGGCAGAAACGTCGAAACATGGTGCAGTAAGCAGAAGGCCTTAAGAAATGATATGCCCCTACAGTTCATTGCAACACGTCCAGGAATAAAATGTACAGCAATACAAATGTTTCCATATGAAATCCTAGAGGGAGGAATGTCTGATCCATATACGGAAATAATCGAAGGAATCATTGATATATACACTCAGCCACAATATAACCTCCATTTAATCCCAGAAAACGTCAGTTTTCTCTATCCTCACGATGATGATCCAGTGTGTTTTTTGATTGCCAAGGCATCACCCGTTATTTACAATCATTTGTTCAATGTTTCCATATATACATGGATATCGATTGCTTGTTGCCTATTTGTGGTGATTACAGCCGTGTATTTTGAGTTTCAACTTCAATTTCACTTCGCTGTTTTCGAAGTCATTAAAACATTCCTAACCGGACAAATTACATACCAACTAAGAGCATTTTTGATTTTCATTAGCTTCCTAAATTTCTTCTGCTCGAATACAATTGTGAGTAATTTAACTTGTTCCATCGTTTCTCCACCAAATGTACAAGAGCCAAATTCTCTAGAAGAAGTCCATTCATTTGCAAAATCCATTATTATTCCAAGGCAGTTACATTTTTGGGAAAAGCATACGGAGACTTTTGAAGGAATAATGCAATCATTGAGTAGAAAATTTGTTAAAAATACGTCTTTCGAAGATGTTATTTCGTCGAGACATAACATTATATTGGGACCATTATTTATTTTGCCGGAATGGGAGCATGAGTACAGAGAACACACAAAAACCTGCACACAGTTCCATATACCTAAAGAATGCATGTTAAGGCCTTCTTATATTTCATATGTTTTTCGAAAAAGTTGGCCATTAGCACATTTCTTTGACAGTATGGTCCAGAGAATGGTGGAAACTGGTGTGTATTCGAAAATAAAGAAAATGGATCTCAGCCAACGCAAATCTGCTCTACAATACTGTCGATTGGAGAGCTCTTCAGATGTTGAAGCCATGAAACTTCTACAATTTCGCAAGGCATTTGCGTTATGGGGCACAGGGTTAGGAATTGCTTCGCTGTGTTTCTTCATAGAAAACAAAATAGGTTTACTCAGTGCCATGAAAATGTTCAAAACATGAGTAATAATTAATTATTGTATTGCATGCTTCTGTATTATTTTCTCTAATTGCACAAAATTGGTCGGATTTATTTTCTTGACAGTTTTTTAAATATGTATTTTTAATTGTTCTGTTAGATTACTTACTTCATTTATTCAGGAATACGTTAGGGAACCACTTATTTGTTTTAGTGGTAGGAATGTGTAGATCATCAATGAAAGGTGTGTTTGCATGCCACACTTTAATTTTAATTCTCCTAGTGTGCCTTGCATTAACATTTTCATTAACATGAAAAGGCAGTGATTTAAATACATCTGTTATGGTCACATAGGGATAATGTATTACGTGTGACGAAAATTTTGATGTTTGGAGGAAGAGCACACAGAGAATTTCGTTGGTCGTGTGCAGACCGGAGACAGGAACGCAGACCAGAGAGACCCGGACGATAGCAACGACACAGCTTTGATGACTGAACTGACGAGTTAGAGGGAATGGTGACTGTGGAACTGGATGTTTTTAAGCTTTAAATACTGAAAGCTAATCAATAAATCGAAGTACAACATGCAAGACTAAGCAAGTGGCCATAAATCGACCTAGACTTATCTACAGTCACTACGATCAACAGAAACTGCTCTAACAATGAATTGAGAAGCCCATTCAACAAACTAGCAGTACACGGGTTCCATAACAAACCACACAAAGCAAAACATCCACGACCCATCAGAGAAATGTGATTGTGTCCTATAAGTAAAACAGTATGATCCATTCCAACGTCACCAGGTAAATCAAAAGTACAAGAGTAAGAGCCTAGCTAAAAAGTGAATTCAAATTTAGTACCTATTTTTGTGTATTTCTATTTATTATTTTCTTTCTTTTGTATCTATTCTCTTCGTAATTAAAAAAAATAAATTAATGTTTTTTATTATTATTATTATTATTATTATTATTATTTCTTTTTATATTTTGTCTGTTTTTATTTTTATTTGTTTATATATATATATACATATACATATATATATATATACATATACATATATATATATACATATACATATATATATATATATACATATACATATATATATATATATATATATATATATATAGAGAGAGAGAGAGAGAGAGAGAGAGAGAGAGAGAGAGTAGAAAATCCTGTTATAGTGAACTTCTGGGAACTAACGTTTTTAGTTCACTATATCCGATGATGTCAAAATTAAATAGAATTTCTCCATAACGATTGATTTAATAAATATAGAGATACAGCAAAATACATTAACAGCACGAACTGAAAATTTCGATATTTTTGTCATTAAAAATCAATTATTTTCCATTGTTTGCTTCGTACATACTTCATTAGTAATTATTCTAGATCCTTCTCCAGAGTTCGTGCTTTCTCCACACTGGCTTCTGCAATGTCCTCTGTGTCTAATAGCGCTTTCCATTCGCCGCACTGGTGCGCACCCAGGGCAGCTTTCGTGTTACATTCGACCGCTAGGGCGCACCAGTGCAAAGAAACGCATGTTCCATTCGCACAATCACACGGAACCAGGGCGCACTCGGGGCGTCCTAAACTGCACTGACGATCGCGTCAGTGAAGTCCAGTTCAACGGGCCATTGTGAGGTTAGGTACGGAAGTCATACATGGTGATTTGGATTCATGGTGAAATTGTGAAGATAATTGTGGATCTGTCACGCAGGGATACTTCGAATGATGGAGTTTATTATGTTTTGCAAGAAATGTCTTAAAATAATTTTTGTGACTTACGCGAAGTTCGGAAAATCAGTTTGTGTTTTCCTAAAATTTAACCTTGAATAACATCATGTTAACAAATCCAGAGCTATTTAGAAAGCAAGGTGTAGGTACGTCTCAATTTCGAAACGCTAATAAAGTGAAAATAAAAGTAGTGACCCTTACAAAATCATTCAAATATATGTGCCAAGAAATGATTCTCGCATGTCCATACATATACCAGTGGAAATGCTTATGGTAATATTTTTATGGTTTTCTATAACCAAACAATTCTGCAGAAGCCTTTCGGTTCAAAATGTTGTGTACTACATCGATCACTGACAAATCTCGAAAAATGAAATTTCGACTCATACGCCTTTGAAGTTTTCGTATTTTTTAAATAAAGGAATCACACGTTAATAATTTATGAATTAAGAATTACCAAAAGACTTGATAAAAATTATAACAACGATCATAATTCAAATTATTATATTTCGAGTTCCATCGGTGTGACAAACCAAGAAAAGCTTTCTATAATCTCACTGCGTAGCGCACACGCATTGACTCAGTTCCGGAATCCGTTTCATTTGTAGCTGCCCTTCACGCGTGTGGGCAGCACTGCTGCGGAGCGATGACGTTATTGCCCTGCACTAGGGTGGGTTTCGGTGCAACGAATGGAAAACGCTATTAGTATCGTAAAGCAATCTTGACACCCTTCAATGCTTCTTGCCTTGTTGGAACACCGTCCCACTCTCCAAAGGCCCTTTTTGCTCGCCTAATAATATACGAGATGCTTTCCGTAGCGGGATGGCGTAAGCGGCCAATGAAACTGATCGCTTTTCCGTGCGGCACGGTGAATACCGCCAGGCTGAAGCAGTTGCGTGCTTTCTGTCACATACATATACATACATTTATTTGAACTGCAATTGGGTATGACCCGGTGGCAGTTAATTAACAATAATTACAATAATAATAACACTTAACATTAATAATAACAACAATATCAATAATAATAACAATATCAATAATAATAACAATATCAATAATAACAATATCAATAATAATAACAATATTAATAATAATAACAATAATAATAAAGGAGTACAATACAAGCCGAACATGCAATAATCATACTATCACTAATATTAAGTATTATAACAAATATTTCAACTCGTATGAAATAGACTCGTATGACATAGAACTCAATGTGCTTTGTCTCGCGGAATATCAAGTAACACGAAGATTGAAACTGAAGCACGCAATTGCGAGTCGCCGCCGGCAGTTGTAATTCGCCTCGGACGTTGCTTTTGTTTCCGTAGTGAAACTGAGTAGCATAAGGTCATCAGTAAGGTCCCCTACCTTGACCTCAGGCGAGGCTTCTTCGATTATGACCTTTGGCCGACGATATCTTTTTTCAAGATGCTTAATGTTGGAAAGTGTGGCACTCCGGCGATATATTCTTTTCCAGGAGGGAATTAATTTCCAGGGCATTATATTTCCTACATTAACTATAGTCGAAATATATATATATATATATATATATATATATATATATATATATTTATAATTTTTTATTTTCTTTTTTTAAGTTATTATTTTGTTTTTTGTAAATATCATGTTAGAATTAAGTGTAGAAATTGTAATAGTTGTATGTTTATAGTTTATAGATAAGTTAGATATTAAGCCCCTCTATGTACGAGGCGATAAGGTTCGGCTTTGACGAAAGTTAAGAACATGATATCAAGAAGTGTCATTGCCTGTTAGTAAGTGTTAATGTTTTGCTATTTCATGTATCTGTGTTGTTGGTGGTGTCATGTGCATAGTAATGTGTGGCAACAGCGCACTGGTCTGTCAGAAACATTTGTACGTTGCCGGTACTGTAGTTCCGGCAGCTGCCGTAGTGACGGGCCTATGGGTTGGGGGTTGCTCGACAGTAACCGACGCGCCCTGATCAACGTTGATCCGAACAACCGGTTCCCCGCTGGCCATTGACGCAAATCACGGCGAATGTTTCTAACATTGTTCTTGACTACGACAAATGGCAATGTTAATTTATAAAATTGGTATAATAAATAGTTCATTAAAGGGATTTCAAATCGTCTAAATGTATGTTGGAATAAGTTAACAACGGCAACATTAATCTAAAACACCTTTGTGGGTAGGTCAGATAATTTCAAAAGTTTTGGAAATACCATTTGTATAGTTCATTAACCTTGGGGATGAACTTGCGTCTAGGGCAGTAGATAAAATTTTCCGCCCAAACATGTTTATTTTGATGGAGGGCCAGGTAAATGTGTCGTAGGGCGTTGGCCTCTCACCAGTAGACGTGTGCGGCGGTCGGCATACAATTTTCAGGGGCATTGTCACAATGAGTCGGGGTCAGCAGATTGGAATTGCGCCTTTGTGTAAATGATAATAAATACGTATATTTTACAAGTTACACGAGATAGAATTCATTGCCATCGACATTACAAAACGAGACACGTAAAACGTAGAGTAGATTCCAATAAAGATTATAACTTATTTTGCAAATAGCTTTAAGAAATCATTTTTTGAGTAACATCAAGAAAGAAGACATTTTACATATGCTGTCGAGTCTAGAGAAACCAATGTAAATGTTTTGTCATGCTCAAAAATTCCTTACGCTTATAAAAAGGAAATAAATGTTCAATGTTTTGCTCTGTAATTTCTGGGTGTTTTATTCCTGAAGTAGTAATTAGAGACCTAATCATCTCTCCTCTGAGGCACCCACTGAAGTTTCCCATATGGGGAGGTCGTAGGTTCGAGTCCTGACGGCGGTAGGATTTTCGGCTCTAGCTTTTCAGAAGTCGAATTAGGTCGCTGTCTGGAGAAGAATTCTAGCGGCCGGCTGCTCTGATCGGTAGTTTTCCGTGGTTTCTCCGATCAACACCAGGCGAATGCCGGAGCGGTACCCAAACAAACGGGCCACGGACCGCGCGCGATCTTTCCTTCCTCTTCCTTTCCCTACCCTCACCCCTTACACACACACCTACACTGTCTTGCACTACACTACTACACATGCCAGGAGACCGGTCGTGGACTTAAGAGTTTGTCCCGACTGGGGCGGTACTCCGCTGGTGGGAGATACCTGGTTGGGGAAAGCCCGATTAGCCGACTGTAGAACGGCGCCGGATCAGGCCATCCAGTGAAGGAAGACCTCCGCCACCTCCCGAGCAAAAGCATGCACTACACGTGCGGGACTAATGATCATAGTAGTTGACGCGCCCGGAATCACAATCAATCAAACCGTATGGGGGCGTGATTCGCACAACTCACGCTAAATAAATTTTCTGAAGTGTTCCTCTTTGGACTCTCTTTGTTCGTTCTCCTCACCACTTAGGCGTTGCGAAGAAAAAAAGGTGTGCATCAGTACAGCTGAACGTAGTAACAAACGCACGAATGTAAACAAAGAGGAACAGAGGAAGTAGATATAAACATAAATATATTTAAAAGCGGGGAGAAGGTAATCTCCATCAAATAGACAAGAAAGAAGTAAGGAATGCTATCAAAGGATTAAAGACAAAGGAAGTAGAAGGATGTGCCATTATTTCCAATGAGTTCTGGATCGATTCTAAGGAAGAAGGGATAAGACTCTTTGAAAGCTTATTTCATAAGATAATTGAGAAGGGAGTAATTCCAGAGGAATGGAAAGAATGTCTAATTATACCAGTTGACAATAGAGGTAACATAATAAGGTCTAAAATTTCAGAGGAATAACGCTTATGACATTATTGTTCAAAATATGGATGAGGATAGCCAGATGCATTTTGGTGAGAAAAGTAACGGAAAAAGGCAGTCCATTGTAACAATATAATCAAACAATTCACAGATGGTATGGGAATTGTGGATAATATTACACATTTATCCATATTATAGGAAGAGATAAAAGTAAGAAAGAGAAGCCTGGTTCTATTTTTAGGCGGGAGCAGAAATTTTAGAATGGAAGGAAAGCAGAAAAATTGAGCAATACAGGAAAGATTAAGATGGAATCCACGAGTAGACTATTACACACATCTCCAATCTTACCATGTAAGACTGGAGATGTGTGCAATAGTCTACTTACAAGGTACGATGGGAGACAAGGAGGCAACCAATGAGATTAGTTTTGGTTCTTATTTACAGGATTAATAGAGGGAGGGAAAATGAGTTATTGAGACAAAATTGGTGATAATTTGAAAAAGATTAAGAGACTGGGAAAACTGAATGGGAAAGGTAAGTTTTTCGAATTATAAATGTTAATCATTGGAGGAATTGACAAGTTTAAGAAGAGAATGGATTGAGTTCAGTAAGGAATTGATGCAAAGGGATAGGAAACTCTTATTGACAAGATAATAAAAAGATAAGAAATTCATTTTGTAACAAATGGTATAAATTTATTCAGGTAGATGATATTCCTAATTGTTTAAAAGTGAAAGTAAGGAAAGTCACAGAAGGATTGCAAGATATACGTTCGGAAATAAAACCAGCGCGAGTAGATAGTGCGTAAATAGATACGGGGAAATGTAGACTCTCTGACATGGAAGAAGAAGAAGAAGAAGAAGAAGAAGAAGAAGAAGAAAACCGGGAACACATATTACAGAGTTGTCCAGTTTTTGAGAAAGCAATTATGTGGGGAAAGGGGGAATATTCAGGGTAAGTTCAGGTCGATATTAGAAAAAAGGCGAAAAGAGAAGCATGATATAGAGATGCAAGAAAATGCAACGTATGTAGCATATTATTGAAGACATATCTAGCAAATTATCTATTATATTTACAAAGTTGAAAAATAAATATAATAATAACAATAATGATGATCGTTAAGGAAATGAGTAGCAGTCCCTGTTGGGTCAAAAGACACTTCCCGTGTACTAAAGATTAACCGTAAGAGCTCTAACGTGAGAGATGGACGCAGAATTTGTTTGTCGTCGCGGTTACTTTAAATTCGTTATTCCCTGTTCAATAGATGTTATGGTGGTCTTATCGTCATATCGTAAATAAAATGTGTGTTCTTAGTTCATATATACGAGTATTCTTTCAAGTATTTACAAGCTTAAATATGTAACTAAACTCAAATTGTTTATAGAATATTCAGATGTAATACAATTTGATAACAGCACAAAAATCAAACCTCCTTGTTAATTGAGATGTAAACAAATGTTGAATTAATAAATAGTTACTCGACACAATATCTAAATAATATTGCAATGGGTATTATTTCAATATTTGTAGAGCGAATAGTAATATCTTTCTTTATTTATTTATTAAGATTCGTCCAGCAGAGTGCAAATAAATAAGCACACTTGGATAAGTATTAAAATAATGATATCCTATTATCAATAGTAATAACTAATTAACACAGCGCGATTCCAGAACTAGGTATACAGCTCAGCTTTCAACTCACATTAAATATAGTTAGTAGCTTAATATTTACTCTAATTGTTCGGCGATTGCTTGTATTTGATACATCTTATTGATTAATTCTTGGCTCATTTGATTACAACTCCTAACATGTTTGTAATGTATTTATAAATTTGTTGAAGTGAAATTTTAACTGAATGTTATAATGCTCATTTAACCAATGTTATTCAATCTTCACAAGAATCTCATATGCAAGACGAATGTGTATTTTGGGGCTAATGTTTGCTCAGATTTTCATACCCGATTATGAAACAATATTCAATGCGATTATGAATTAATACTGAAATTCTAGAACCGACAATGAGTATTATCCCTGGTTTACTGATTCGACTTCTACAAAACGATGAGTAGTAGCGGGGACGGAAGAATGCTTTTCTGTAGTTTAAATGATAATGGCGCGTTTAATTAATTCAAAAAATATTTGGGCATAAATGGCATAAATGAAATGATGAGTTGAACATGCTAAAAGATGTTTCAGGTAAATCGCAAAGACCGAAGGCCGGAGGCTCGTCATGAAATTGAAAGCTCACCAAAGCGTCAACTCAACATAAAATTTTAAGGTTATAATTACAACACCAATCCAATCACATATCTATGATATCATCACAGTGTAAGATACTATATCATCCTATTTTCGAGTATGTCGATTCCTCTGTGTGGTTTTGAAATGGAGAAGAACTCGAACTAAAATACACAGGAGTGTTACTGATGTGCATATTAGTTTGAATTTTAGTGTACATTTGTGCACACAAGTATTACTTAATGTAACGCACACATACGGTGATAAACTGATATAGCTCCGACATTAAAATCTATGTATTTTGTAGTCGCACGTCTCTGTTAATTAATGGAATTCTGAAAGCAGTCGTTTTTAACCTGATGCACGATGGTATGAATAAGTTGCTATAATTAACGAAACAGTACAATTTCTAGAAATTCGGACCCTGACTAAGTTGTAATAGAATAAAATTTCATAATGTAGGACTCACCGCATGGTTTACGTCTTAGAAAGTATATCATTGGTTCCATAAGTTCGTAATATTTATTTCCGTGCAGTTCTCTTGTACATCATTCACATATCACTGGATTTCCAACCGACACTTCTCACGCCTGCTACTCTTCGACCCTCCACTCGGCCAAGGTTTGTCGTTGTGCTAAGTCCTATACTTGGTGTTTCTAACGTGACGGCTGAGGGGTAGTATCTCCAAGATGGAATTCGGCACGACTTTTTGAGTCTTTCTTGGTCCTGCCGCAAGATGTCGCATGATCGCGACCGCATCAAGCAGTGCTGCAGATCAAGTGACTCTAGCGGCAGGACCCAGAATGACTAAAAAAAGTCGTGCCGAATTCCATCTTGGAGATACTACCCTCAGTCGCCACGTTAGAAAAACCCAAATATAGGCTTCCTTTCCTCGTGGCGTGGAGATTACACATCACGGACCTAGTCACGAATCACCTGTTCGGGATTCGTTCGAGGCACGCTGAGCCGCTGATTCGTTTATATGCAAATTCATGATTATAGAGACACTATTTTCAAGTAGCGAGTAGGGTTGCCAGATGTTCACTATTTGAGTAAAGTGTTCACTATTTCTATTTCTTTTTTTTAGGGCTTTTATCCAGCCAACAGCCGGTTACCCTTTACGACCCGATGGGACGCATATTCGACCATACACTAGACCAACATACTTGCAGGTTCCTCTGATCTGGGGTCAGCAGAACGCGAGGCCCTCCGCGACAACACATACAAAGTCAAGGGACAAACAACCATGCCCAAGGCGGGACTCGAACCCGCGACCCTTCGGACCGAAGCGCTGAGTCGGTACTCGCTCTTAACCACCTCGGCCATCCAGGTCAGCATTTCTATTTCTGATTCACTAATTAAAAATGAAGTAGTTAACATGTAAAAAGACCTTATCCAATGACAAAAACACTTACTGTATGAGTGAACAAGTGTTAGTAGAGCTTTTAATGTTTATTTTGGTAATTTTTTAATCTCAATTAGAGCTGACTTTACTCTTATGCCAATTCCGACTATTGCACAGGTCCATGCAGTTGTCGTCTTAGTTTGGTAACTTTTCGTAATACGAATAGTCTTTGTTCAAGTGCACAGCACCGAACACCGATCGTAACCTAAAAATGCCTTTCATGCATAGACTACTTTAACGAACTCCTGATGAGTGCTGGCCCTAATGCACTTAGAGAATTTTATTTTAAGATTTAAATTAATGTATAAAAGATTTATTTCATTTTTGGCAAAAGCAAAGCTTAACTTCACGCTTGGCTGTATTTTAAATAATGAGACTGTATCATTATTATTCAAAGATCTCTTTCACTTCCCCCATCTCGGCCGGGAGCGATATCTCAGTCACTGAGCCTTAGTGCATCAACTGATGCCACTGCAGCGCCTCTGACCGAGAGGTCCTACGTTAGAGTCCCGACAGTGGCAGGATTTTCGACACTAGCTTTTCAACTAAGTCGAATTCAGTCACTGTCTGGGGGAGAATTCTAGCAGCCGGCTGCTCTGATCGGTACTTTTCCGTGGTTTCTCCGATCGACACCAGGCGAATGCCGGAGCAGTACCCTAACAAACGGGCCACGGACCTTGCGCGATCTTTCCTTCCTCTTCCTTGTCCTATCCTCTCCCCTTACACACACACACACACTTACACTAGCATGCACTACACTACCACATATTCCGGGTAATCGGTCGGGAGCTCAGAGCTTGTCCCGGCTGGGGCGTTGCCCCGCTGGGAGAGTCCTGGTTAGGGGGAAACCCCTCTAGCCGACGGTGGGTCAGCGCCAGATCTCGCCATCCAGCGGGGAAAGATCACCGCTTTCCCCCCAGGGGGGAAACATGCACTACCCTTACGGGACTAATGACCTAAGCTGTTGACGCGCACGGAATCACCAACCAACCAAATCCCTCATCTCGTCCTCAACTTGGACATGCCGAGGGATGCTTCACAATTCCGCCGGAGAGGGCATCGGCCGCGCACACTGTGGCCAGACCGCGAGTGACTCATTCTGGAAATCGACAGCGCGGGTGAACGAAATGTGAATACGAATATGAATAAACCTTCTTTATAAAATTAAATATTTACATACACTCATAAGTAAAATTAAATATTTACGTACACAAAAGTGGTTGGTTAATAATAGATCTTGCCCAAGGGTTTTTATTAGCTGAAAAATGAATATGTTTTACAAAAATGTTCCTAAAAATCTGCTGGCTAAGATGAATAGCTTTCCCCACCATCAACTTGGTCAATACAACGAGTTATGCTGGTAATGATAACGAATTTAACCACTTCATATTTTTAGGTAAATGCCTATTTTACTCTTGTGGTGTAGTACCTAGAAAATTGACACATTTTATGTATTTACAATTCCAAGAAACTACAGATATAATACTTAATTCCTCTTTTACACAATGCATCAAATTATTTATATTTGTTTTCTAAATATCTGTTCGGTGTAACTAAAAATGTACGATCTAAAATGTCTGTTCGGTGAAACTGATATTGATAATAAGCCCAGAAGTGTTCCTACAAAACATCAGGCAAACTAAAATTTTTGTTAAGTGTATGTAAATCCTGGATTACCTGGCTGCACGCTGCATCAGATTTTTGTTGTAATTCAAACTTTAAAAAAATAATTAATTAATAGTATTGAAATGAATCTCTGTGTAAAAGCATTATAAAGCAGTCTTTGATGTTTTAGCATTTATGTTTGTATGTGTTCCCTTTAAACGTTTACGTTCAAGTTTCTTATAAAACAGAAGTATAATAAAACGTGTGTAGAAAGTGATTTATCAAGAAATAATGCAACCTATTTTCGCCATTTACAGTCTATTTTGGACACCTAAATTGTATATTTTTGAGTTTAAGAATCCAATGATATAAAACTAAAAATATGTTGATAGGATATAAATAAGATGTACTTCCATTTTAAACCATTTCACTTCAATTTAATTTTAAAAGAAAGTTACTATTCATTACAGATTACATCACTTCATTATTAAGAGTTAAAGGTATTTTATTTCAAAAGTCGGTTTTTCAAAATATTAAAATGTATTACATTATTCAGTTTTCATTAAAATTCTAAGTCATGAAATTAAAACTTTGTACACATTGGTAATCCTAGATTTAAACGAATACATTACGCACAGTCACAACAAATTTAGCACATATTTGGATTTTGGAACATTTTTTAGGTCGCTTTTTAACAATTTGGTCATATAGCGACCATTGCTGTAACTGTAGCGGAAACTGTTGGAACAACACATAAGGACATGACGAACACACACAAACGTCCACGCTCAAGGCGGGATTCGAACCCGCGATTCTTCGAGTCCAGGGAGCTCGACCCTTCAGCCTTAGCGACCTCGGCTATCCAGGACGGCTCTTGAAGCAGTTATTGAATTATGTTTACTTGTATTAATTTGTACTACTGTGTTTCAAATGTCTAGATTTATTAGGGACAATGTTATTGTTCAGAATATTTTTAAAACAGGAATTATTTAAATCAGTAAAGTGCAACGAGTAGGTCTACACGATAAGAAGACACCGATCTGCATTTATCTTTCTGTATCTGGTATGAGTTCTGAAAATTTGTTAATAATCCACAGAAAGATACCAATTATTTTTATCCACCTACGCGAATGCAAGAGAAGGGTAATGTAGTTATCTTGAATGATGTACGTTTGTTCATATCTACCCAGTGTTAAAAATACTTTATTTATAACCGGGTAAAATCAGAACTACTCCATAGTATCCCGGGAGTACGCTGAGATAGTTTCCCATCCAGAAACTAATTTTAATTTAGAAAAAGTCTCATTTTTATAATTCTTTAAATTATTTTTATTAAATCATAGAACTATATTCAAACGCTTTCCATCTTTAATATTATAACGAAATAGATAGACAATATCTAAATGCAATAATTATATAAACAAAAGAAAGAAGTAATGAACATTGCCTATTTAACATCTAAAACGTATCTGAAAATCTGGGTGTGGAATTAAAAGTTAAAGAAACGATTCGCTATACAAAATGCCTAGAAAGAAAAGTGGAATTAATGGTGGATACATGAAAACAATTCAATACTAGAGAGAAATATAAGGACAAAAGTGTAATAGTCATCCATGTGCAGTATTAAAAAGTCGCTTAATTTCAGTTTTAGAACACACAAGCACAAATTTTAAAATATCAAAGTTAAAAGCAAAACATCTGAAGAGAGAAAGGCTTGAAAGTTTGTGTTTATGACAGGGGAAAACTATGGCTGAGTAAGCAAGAGCTTCTGCCTTTCCGAAGCAAATTAAAAACTTATTTTGTAACAATGGTTTAAGAATATGTTACGTTTCAATAAATATATTACAAACAATGATATTGTATACAAAACTGTGATCCCGGAATTAAAATTACTGAATTATAGGTATGTGGGTCACACTGAAAATATTTTTAAAAAAATATAACGCAACTGTGAATAAAACAAGAAAAAAGTGAAGTAACATTTAAAAAAAAATATTTTATTCACAGTCGGCTTTCATATTTTGTAACATTTTATTTGCATTTGATCACTGAAGCCCACAATAACAAATAATCATAAATATTCTGCAAAATTGACGATTCAAACCGCTGAAACAGCTTCGGAGGTGCCTGCCGGGGGCTCAGGATCTGGAGTGGTGACCGTAATATCAAGAAAAATCGTGTCGTCTCGCACATAATGTTGCTGCTGCAAAGCTGTGTGTGGAATGAAGATATGCCAGTCTTTCGGTTCACCTTTGGCTCGGCCAATCACCAATGTTTTCACAAGATCTTTAGCCTGTCGACAGAAAATAATGTACTAAGTCATTGTCATCATGAAGATTATCAAGATAATTCTCTAATATGTACACAACTGCAAGAACACTAAACAAAAGCAATAAAAGATAAAAACAATACAGCTGCAATGAAAACACAATTATATTTTGCCTCCTCTTCTTATTTCCGCTTAGAGTTTAGGATTTGTACCTGGCAATTTATATTTGTACCCATTTAGAGATAAAATTGTGCAAACATTACTCCAGTCTAATAAGATAGGATTGATTGTTAATAAGATAGGACAATACTGCAAACACCATACTAACTGCATGAAATATAGTATTTGTCAAAAGCTTATTTTATGATTGCTTTAGTTGAATTAGAACGTTTCTATTTTTAATTCTATTTTAAATTATTCTTAATTTGTACTGGGTATTTTTTGGGGCACACAAAAAACCCTCATGTACTCCAATGTTTCCACTTAATGTTCTTGTAATTAATTTTAAATGAAGCAAGAGTTGCTGCACGTATTTTTGCAGCCAGAATTCGTATTAGAATCCTGCCAGGAAAGTGAATAAACTAGGGCATACATAGAGTATTCTTTGCTGAAGGATCAATTTTCACAGTTCACTTTTTTTAGACTTTTTTTATGCGTTTGGTCTCACTCATTAAATTTAACTCAATAGGAAACATATTTTGATATTTATGTTTTATGTAGCATACGCATTCTAGGGCCAAATGTTATTTTCTATAGGTAGTACATATTAAGTATTGGTTTCAGAAAGGATTGAGAATGTAAGAGAAAATATAGAACGATTTTTTTATGGTTGCTTATGGGATATTAACTTGAAATAATGAGAATCAAGACAATAACACAAAATGTGGTTCCTGAAAACAGTAGAGTATCGGATCATTTGAAAAAAAAAAAAGAATGAAGAATTAAAAGTTATTTAAAAATGAAGTACGACAGAAACAGAGCGCTGATATTTACTTCTTTGTGAATGTACAATTGTCGTATTAGTGAAATAGGCAATTGATGAAACAGGTCTTGACCGTTGGGAGTTGTGATTAATTTTTATTTTCTCGCACTTACTTCGTAAGAAGAGAAAGCTATTTAATCGTGCGCCCAGAAACGGCGAATATTCGGCACAAAAACTCTGATTGCCAAGCACTAGTAACGAAAAGGTGGATAAATTCGGTTGTTACATATTGTACATTACATCCTCTAACACCTGGTGTTGCCAGAATCCATGTTTTGTGGATACTTGATACCGAAAAATCGATTCACGGCAAAACGTCTGACCGTTCGTCCGTTGGTTTGTCTGTCCGTCCGTCCGTCCGTCTTTGGTCAACGCTAGTGCCTAAACAATTCTGGCGATTTTCTCCAAAATTGATATTCCCCAATCGACCTGAACGAACTCAAAGCTTTGGGAGTTTCAAATGAATGTTTTTGGGTATTTCACAAGAAGCAATATTTTCTCAAAAATTTACAATGATTTCTCAAAAATGGCTCCATTTATTTATTAAATTTTGTTTTCGGATAGCCTTAAAGACGCATAAGACGCAGATCTCATGATTCTTCAAATCCCAGGTTTTTTTGAAAATTGCAAAGTGCAATTTTTTTAGGCATCTTCCAACAACTCTAAAATTGTATATAGAGAGTTTTTTCTTTAATAAAATCTATTTCTTAAAGACCGATCATGAAATAAGGTCGTGTACAATTTTTTAAATATATGAATAGTTTTTGCGAGATTTGCGAGAAATACAGGCAATTTTTAATTTTTACATATTTTTTTTCTTTAAATTTTCTTCTCTTATCTATCATGGGATGATATAGATATGGTGCTAGTCCCATTTTCGGCAAACTCTCCGTATTTTTGAAAATTGCAAAAAATTTAACATTTCAAATACCACAAAATAGAATATAGAGATTTTGTCTTAGACAAAGTCCGTTGTCCGTTCCAAAAATATCAGGTCTTTATAAAAGGATTTTTATAAAGACTAAATAGGATTTTTATAAATATCAGGTCTTTATAAAAGGACAGATTTTTGAAAAAACGGAGTAGTTCTGGCGTTAGTTGGTATCCAAATTAATGCATTTTATAAAACAAAATTCTCAACAAACGCTTCAAAGTTTTTCTTCAAATATTTTCCACGTATAAAAGAAGGGTCGCTTAAAAGAATGGCGCGGGTCTCATTTCATTTAATTCTCTAAAATTAAAAAAAAATTCAAATTTAGAAATAATGCGAGAAAGTATGCGTTGTTGTAGTACCACTTCTCTTCATTTGAGTTAACGTTAGATTGCGACCTGAAAGCAAAACGCACATGTTGTAACAACGCCGATTCACGCCCAAACCGACCTAAACGATGGATGTTCGCAGGTAGACCAGACCAACTTGATGGCGCCCCTCCGCCATCGCTTGAACGCTCTAGCCCTGCCCCACCAGCGCGTGACCAGGCGCTCACGATACTGTTCCGGCATTTGCCTGACGTTTGTCGAAAATAAAAACATGGAAAACTACCGATCAGAGCAGCCGGCCGCTAGAATTCGACTCAGGATCTGAATCAGTCAGTTGAACCAGTCACTTGAATGCCTCCTGTGCCTGTCTCATGTTATAACAACGCCGATTTACGCCCAAACAGACCTAAACGATGGAAGTTCCCGGTTGACCGGCGCAGCCAGACCGTGTTGCTGGCGCCCCTCCGCCATCGCGCGCGTGCCCTAGCCCTGCCCCACCAGCGCGCCACCACGCACTCCCCGGCGAAGGCGGCGGCCGCCGCGGCGACCCCTCCCGCCAGCACGCACACGGCCCCCTGGAGGTGCGCGGCGCTCAGCGTCCTCGGCCCCCTGGAGGCGGGGCGCGCCATCTGTCCACGCAGGTTTGCACGGAACTCCACGTGACCCAGCCACCGCCGGGGCAGCCCGGCCTCCTGCAGATGGCGCAACACGCGGTTGGTCGCGGGCAGCAGCGGCCAGCCGCGGCGTGCACAGTACGCGCTGACGAAGCCCCGCAGGTCGTCTCGCACCACGTGCAACAACGCCTCCCCGCCGCTGGAGAACGCCGCCTGCCGCACCACCCAGTCGGCGACGGGTCGCGACGTGACGGCGGCGCTGCCCGGGGTGGCCAACAGCTCCTGGAAGCGCCCGCCGTCCGACTTGGCCCGCTTCGTCCGGCCGTGCAGGCGCTCGTCGAAGTCCCGGTCGGAGAAACCGGTCGACAGCAACACCACCACGTTCTCCCGCACCATGTCTTCCAAGGTGTCCACGTCCTTTTGGCGCACTCGCGACGCCAGGAGGACAGTGTAGGACGCGATGAACGCCGTCCCCATCACCAGGGAGTACACGGCCCACACTGCCAATCCTGATCGCCGGCGGAAGTTGTCGTCCCGCATGTTGACGCCTTGCTGCAGGAGAACCGCCCACGACCAGAAGACGCTCTGGCCGAGGTCCTCCGGTCGACCGACCCACGCCAACGGGAAGAGCAGTACTGAGAGGAGAAGCATTGCCCAAATAGGGCCGTGGAACGCCAAGATCAATTTGAGCACCTCTGGGATCTCGCCCGCACGGTGAACAATAGCGACGAAACCGCCCACTTCGACGAAATGGGAAAAGTCCAATAATGTGCTGGTCTCCGGAGAAAGGAAACGCTGCACGAAGGCTATATCGGCTCGACCTGTGAATAGTTCGTGGGTGAGACCCGTTGTTGTCCCGTTGTTAAGGAGTCTTCCGAATCCTGGTTGCTGAGGCACCATTTCAACTAGCGTGGCGTTCAGATAGGAGAGAATAATGTCACGAACACATATATCGCGTCCTCGGAAACAGAGGCTTCCTTCCCAAGCACCAATGACAAAAGAGTACAGTGGGGTAAAGAATCGGGATACTCTAACTGGGAAACCATGAACATTGCGCACAAGGTGTTTAAAATAATTGTTCACGTGGTTATAGTGCCAATTATACGGAACTCTGAAAAGTTTGTTTTCGAAAGGTCCATACAGAAACAACATATTTTGTTTTATGAATAAAGCTACCTCCAGTACATCTTTCTTCCACAAGTACCGTGCGATAGCGTTTGCATCACAGTACGAACTTACATGTATGAACATGCGAGCTCTGGGAGTCCGGCGACCTAATGTTCCAAATGCGAGATTCGAAAGAAGTCTTTTCAATGTATTTTCATCACACGATTCCAAAAATATATAGAATCCATCCTCGTCACTTCTTGATATCGTCGATCGAGGAACTGGATTCTCCAAATTCGTTAGACTTGAGAAAGCGTTACTGCCATCAGCATTCAATTCAGCCATAATAGCGTCATCCATTACGTGTGTTGAGACAAGCGTAAGATGTCTTCTTGACCCGAAGATTGTCCTCACAGCTTTTACTGTGTATTTAGGGTAAGCATTTAAGGATGAATTATAAAATGGTGACGAAATTGCTGCAGTGTTGTAAGTTAATAATATTGTCGCGGGAATAAATAATAGCGAAAAATAATCTGCAATGCACAAATCAAATTCCATATTTCCGTTATTTCATTGAAAATTCTCATCCCTTAGAAGTTATGATTCAATGTAATTCACTTCTGAATAAGAACGAGTGAATGTTTTGTACGTGTATTTTTCTGTATCCACTGGCAAACGTTTGCGTGTTTATCGAACAGAAAGGGTCCCCCACTCAGCCAAAGTGCATTGAAATCAAAAATTTTAATCTAGTTTCACATGTTATATTTCAGATTCCTACTGGGAAGCGAGATTAACGGTGGCTATATTTACAATGGTTCTATTTGTGTATGTGCAGCTGTGTAGTAAAATAACAAAGGTAATGACGTTTCCTGTTTATCTTCGCTGCTAATACCCAAACCATTATGCAACGAGTTTATATAGACTGCAGCCAACCCAGAATTTACCAGCGCCGCCGTATGTATGCCTTGTAATTTTGAAGAATAGATGTTATTCAGAAGAAAACTCTCTGTTTTGAATACTGTATTTGTACTCGAAGACGCTGAAAACAATTTTAAACTTTGGCAATTTTAAAAAATTTACACATTTAAATGCAACTGTATCTTTCGCCGTTTTTAAGCGTTCTTTACGCTATTCAAGGACAAAATTTAATCAAAATATTCAGAGCCATTTTTTAGAAGAATTTGAAATTTCCTTGAGGTTTCAAGTAACGTATACCTCCATAAATTAAACCGCATACTTCGGCTTTTAATTCAAGGGCTCGCGACATCAGTAAAGTCGACCTCGAATTATCAATTTTGGTGAAAATTCTGCTTAAAATTTAGCCACTGGCATTGTTCAAAGGCAGATGGACAGACGTTTTGCCTTAAACCAGTTTTTTTATCAGGAATCCACAAAACGCGGATTATGACTACATAGCGTGTTAGAGGAAGTTCTTATATGTAGAGGCAATAATTATCCTGGTGTTTGGTATCAGGGATCTACAATTTACGAATTATGAATTTAGTACCGAAAAAACTGTTGCTATTTTTCGCTGTTACATTACATAACTTTTTCTATACTACGTATGTAGTATGGAATAAACTAACTAGATGTGCTAAAACAGCAAGTACTTTCGCGCCCATATTTTCACGCAAAATTACGGGAAAAGTACTCAAATTTTCGAAAAATTGTACATGACCTTACTTCAAAATCTATCTTTAAGGAACAGATTTCATTAAGGTAGAAAACTCTTTAATATTTTAGTTGTATTAAGACTCCGAAGAAATTTTAACATTTGCAATTTTCGAAAAATCGTTTTTTCGTTACCAGGGGCCTGCAATAAGACTTTTCTGCCGAAAATTCGCACAGCATTACATCTCTCTACTCCGTAGAGAGAAATTAAAAAGTAACCTTGAAGGGGACCAATTGATCATACTCTATCTAAATACTTCTTTTTTGACATATTTTCACTAACTTTCCACATACTTTCTAGTAAGTGGTTGATTTATTGCATTTTAAGTCTTAAAAAATGTTGTGTTGTTTGTTACTATTGAGACTGATGTAGTTATAAGAATGAATTCATTAAAATAAAAATAGATTCGTCACTTCAGGCAAACCAAGACCGTATGCTTCCCTGGTCAATTGATTGATAGATTTTTTTTCGTGTTTCCGGGCACGTCAACTGCTTTGGTCATTACTCCCATTAGTGTAGTGCATGCTTTTTCTTGGGAGATGGCGGTGATCTTCCCCCGCTGGATGGTGAGATCCGGCGCTGACCTACCGTCGGCTAGTGGAGTTTCTCCCTAACCAGGACTCTCCCACCAGCGGGGCACCGCCCCAGCCGGGAGAAGCTCTAAGCTCCCGACCGGTCTCCCGGAATATGTGATAGTGTAGTGCATGTGTAAGGGACAAGGAAGAGGAAGGACAGATCTCGCGCGGTCCGTGGCCTTTTTGGTAGGGTACTGCTCCGGCATTCGCGTGCTGTTGATCGGTGAAACCACGGGAAACTGCCGATCAGAGCGACCGGCCGCTAGAATTCTCCTCCAGACAGCGACTGAATTGGACTTAGTTGAAAAGCTATTGTCGAAAATCCTGCTGCCGTCAGGACTCGAACCTAGGACCTCCCAGTCAGAGGCACTGCAGTGACATCAGTTGATGCACTGAGCTACCGCTTCCGGTCTTCCCTGATCAAGAAATTTCTATACAGTATTTGAGGAACTCCGAGTGTTCCGACGTGCGGTTCCGATACTCACGGATAGATCACTTCTCGTGCACCAAACGAGGCATAGTAAGTGTGTTTTGACGCGTTTCGCTCTCCAGATGGGGAGTTGATAATTTATTTTCGGATCCGGCCATAAAATTTAAAGATGTTTTCAAAAATGTGTTTTTGCCTTTTTCGGCGCTGCGATCTTGGTGAAGCCGGAAATTAAACCAGCGCTACCTAAATAGATCTATGTTGGTGGCGTTAATTTTTGAAGGGGAGTATAACATTATCAGCTACCACGATTCATGGTAGGTCCAATGCCAGATAATGTAAGAACATATTTGAATAATGCTAAGCATAAAAAAACGAGATATGAAAGAAATTTTCAACTCATGAAAATACATTTGAAACAGTATACAGTGTGAGCGACGTCACATTCAACTAGTCAACCAGTAAAGCACTGAAATGTAGGTTTGGCTTTAATTTTCCAGAGGTTAGCATTGCTTCAAAAACACATTTTGTATCTAATACCCCCATTGTACACATACATCTCGTAGCCATCGGTCAAGAAACGTTGCCGGGATATTTCGAGTGGGCGTGATCGCGTGCCTCAAATTCAGGGTCGTTTTAACAGCGTTGGGGGCCCTTGGGCCTACGTGAATTTGAGAGACCCTTTCTCTTACATTCACCTATCTCCCCCCCCCATTTTGATGCTCAAGTGTAAAGAAAATCCGTTCAATTGACATTCTATTGGTTTTTTGTTTTTTGTTTTTCAAATATTCCGAAAGTATTTCTTAGTGTTTCAATTTCACTTTATTCAAACAAAAAAATTTAAACACCTATGTACAAGAGAGCAAGAATAGCAGATTTATAATTACACTGAAATATACTACAAATTAAATAATTTTAATTATTTATTGATTTGTACAAATATGAAATTGAAACAAATCAACCAGCAACATTCCATATTATAAACATTATCGAACGATGCGCGACACATGCCGTTATGCCGATTTTTTGCGTTTAGTTATGCATACAGAACATTGTATACGATTTTTTATTTTATTTTTGGAAAATGTATTAAATAATATTTTTAAGAACTGTCGGGAGCCCTTAAACTTTGGAGGCCCTGGGCCCTGGTCCTTCGGACCCCTGCGTTAACGCGACACATCACTCCGTTATGGCGATTTTGTGGTGTGCAGTTTAATCATTCATACATTTTTTATTTTATTTTTGAAAAATATATTAAATAATATTTTTTAAGAACTGTCGGGGGTCCTGGGTTCTGTCCCTTCGAGCCTCTTTTCACACGACACGTTACTCCGTTCTGCCGATTTTTTTGCGTATACATCATACACAGGTTTTTATACGTTTTTATTTTATTTTTTTTTTTTGAAAATGAAGTATATTTTAAGGACTGTCGGGGGCCGTGGGCCCTGGCCCTTCGGAATCGTGTTTTAACACGACGTATCACTCCGTTAAGCCGATTGTTTTGCATATACACCATACACAACTTTTTATACGTTGTTTTATTTTACGGATAATGTAGTATTAAATGATATTTTTAAGAACTGACTTGGGGGGGCCCTGGGCCCTGCGTTACCTCGCGCGGGTGGTCGGGCTGGTCGCGGAGGGTGAGGGTGGCGGAGAGCAGCATCTGCTTGGGCAGCAGCGGCGACCACTCGCACGGCAGCTGGCGCAGCGAGGCGATGATGTGCCGGTCGCGCCACTGGCCCAGGCCGTTCAGCCACAGCTCCACCTGCAAGCAGGGCCGGCGCTACATGCTACTGTAGCGTCGTGGCGCTAAAACCAACGTGGGCACGCAGCGTGGTTGATTGATTGATTGATTTTTTCGTGTTTCCGGACGCGTCAACTACTTCGGTCATTAGTCCCGTTAGTGTAGTGCATGTTTTTCCCCCGGGAGATGGCGGTGATCTTCCCCCGCTGGATGGCGAGATCCGGCGCCGACCTACCGTCGGCTAGTGGGGTTTCCTCCTAACCTGGACTCTCCCACCAGCGGGGCACCGCCCCAGGCGGGACAAGCTCTAAGCTCCCGAAATATGTGGTGGTGTAGTGCATGTTAGTGTAAGTGTGTGTGTAAGGGGAGAGGATAGGACAAGGAATGGGAAGGACAGATCGCGCGCGGTCCGTGGCCCGTTTGGTAGGGTACTGCTCCGGCATTCGCCTGGTGTTGATCGCAGAAACCACGGAAAACTACCGGTCAGAGCAGCCGGCCGCTAGAATTCTCCTCCAGACAGCAGCTGAATTCGACCTAGCTGAAAATCTAGTGTCGAAAATCCTGCCGCCGTCAGGACTCGAATCTAGGACCTCCCGGTTAGAAGCGCTGCAGTAACATCAGTTGATGCACTGAGCTACCGCTACCGGTACGCAGCGTGGTGCCCACCGGATGCAGAGACAATGGCAGAAGCTATGACGCACGGTTTTTTTCCGACGGGGTGTGCGGGCGTAGGGCGGAGACAATGGAGGCGGCGGGCAGCGTCGCGAGGGCTATTTAAGGGCTGTGGAACAATACCTCTTCCTTCTTTGAGACAGCGGCATCGGCAGCGTAGGTCGTCGGTGAGAGGTGCGTACGTGCGCGCTGGAAGGAGCCAGCAGTTATTGTCGTGACTAGTGAGACATGTAGTCGGTCTCAGGGCAAGCGGTACTACGCACGGCGAAACATTAGGTAGTATGTTCGGTGTGGTAGCCGTTGTAAATATATCTCCTAGCAGTGGGGTCTATTTAGTTAGTTAATTGTATACAGTGCATTGGTTATTTGTGACTACGGTCTAAATTGTAAATAAACCTGCGGTTATTACAACCCACTCTCGTCTGTGTACTGATTACACCCGTATGACGCCACACTACTATGGGCAGACAGGGCGATCGCCCGGGGCCCCGCACGTCAAGGGGCCCGATGATAAAAAAAATATATATATAAAAAAATTGAAAAAAGAAATTAGGACTCGAGAAAATCGTTATAGTAATTTTATAAGTCGCGGCACAGTAGTTTCATATTTCATAAAATTTTCAATTAATGTTTTACCTTAAATATTTAAAGTCATTACTTTTAAGGTAATCCTAAAAATTTTACAAAACAATGCTGTCATTTCAAGCTTTTTAAGCTTTGAAATTTCCTCCTCTTAACATCCAAGATATTTTAACACGTTTTTTTTTGCAAAAGTATTTATATTATACAAATTTGGGCCAAGTATTTTCATCGAAGTTTAGGACTGAATATTCCGAATTGAAATAAAATAACTCTTATAGTTTATGGTACAACTTTCACATCCTTAATTTTTCCCGGGTGAGGGCCCCGGGCCCATTTGTTTGCCCCAGGCCCAAAATTGTCTAGCTCCGGGACTGCCTGCAAGATGGGCGGCGTAGGTCCGGACGGTTCAGTAGCTAATGGATATATGGAGCACTTTGGAAAAGGATATGTGACCGCTAAACAGATTTACAAGTTTGATTTAATCCTTGAGAAAAAACATATTTCATTCACTTTGAACGATAGCCAATACAGACGGACATATAAAATTTCCGTAGAATGCAATTTATTTCGACGCTTCTTTTCTAATGTTTGCTGATAAACTATTGACTAATAAATCTATGAAGGGATTCTTATGTACAAATTGTTGCCATCTATCCGTGCAGGATATAGAATTACGAGGGTAAGTCAATAAGTATCTGTACTTTCGTTCTAATCATCTAGAGGTTAACTGCACAGATTTGTGCGCTTATCCGCCTTAAGATGACACCGTCATTTACATATGGTAAGTTTCAGCGTTATCACCCAATGATTGCTTGTGCCGATGTAACAAATATGGCCGCGCCCCTCTCTGTTTGCACCGCACAAGAATTTCATTAGGAAAGGTTTCATTATACTTTTTTTTCTGATCTGAATGTGAACCAAAAGTTGAAAATCTCAGAAAACTTTCAGCACACAGGGGTGCAATGTTTTTCCTTGGCGAAACGTTTATCAATGAATTGAACCGTTCAAAAGCAGTTAAACAAGGGTGCATGATGATTTAGAGCGATATTTCCAGCGAGATGTCCTCTACTGATCCCAATATTGAGCACTGATTGTGAATAACTAAGGAGTGACTATTTGATGTAATAAAAAATCATACGTACGTTAGTCAATTACTACATATAAGGACGCCAAGATGGATTGTGGAACGTCGTTCTTTTGTTGTCCACATGCCGCCATCCAAACTCTTGAAAATCAGTGCATGTCGATACAAATCCGAGTTTTTCATACCTAACAACCTTCGTAAAGATGCCTTAAGAGGTCTCTGATTTGTCTCCTACCTACAGGTGAGGAAGCAGTGCATCCACGTTTCTTACTCAATCGAGAATATTTTTGCTGAAGGTATCGGAAAGCTTTGTCTAAACGAAAATATTGAAAAGCGTACAGCCTGTGTGAAAATGGTCTCATTATACATTTTGTACCTCGTAGAAGCAAAGCAACATTAAAAATTATTATTCATTCCTGATCAGGAATCATACGTGGAATATTTTCAAGTTATAAAAATATTGTTTTAATTAATCTGTTTGCTTAAAATCTGTTCAACCTAGAACAAAGAGTAAACGTTTGTCTAATATTACAAATTTCTGTGGAAAGGTTCTTAGTAGTCATCATCTTTCTGTATATTTGACGATCAAATGTAATTTTCGCACTCACCCGCAGTTTGTATCCTAGAGGACCACTATAGAAGACGGGGCTGTGCACAGGTTCGTCTACTTCTTGGGCCGTCCGCATGCGCTCTTGGAGGGAGTCTATCCGCCACAACAAGCGACCTGCAACAACGACGAGCACGAGTGAAATATATTTTTGTTTTTTCCATATCCATTTTATTAGTCTTCATCTAGATCTGTTTGCTTCCATTCTTCTGTATAGTTGCAAAAAAACTTGAAAAGACAGAAAAGATTATGAAGAATGGTAATAATGTCACCTTCGCAATTTTTCTTTGGATTTTTAATGCCAGCGATTTTCAGTGAATATTATGTTTCATCTTCTGCAGCCCTTTCCTCCAAGGTGATATAGAGAGCGAATGGTGGGTGTTAAGTATGAAGAGTTACTTTATTGAGGATTTTCAGTAAAATGGTGAAGTTTCAATTGGAGAGTTTAAGTGTAGAAACTGTCCGTTGTCATGGCTTACTCTCTAGCTCATGGAAGAATGTCAAGAAAATATGTACCTCGTTTGTGTCTGGATGAATTTGTAAGCATATCTGTGTTCGGAGTAAGAGTTGTGGAAATGCTGATGAGTTGTTGTTGACATTATTAAATGATGAAATAATTGAAATCATCGCTGTCGACATGAAATAATTGATGTCATCTTTGTCAAGACTTCAATTATTTCATCCTTGTAGTACACTTTTGGAATGGATAGGAGCTGAATCGTTTAGAATTTTCTGGATTCCAAATAAACATGATGGATTGATATGGAGAACGTTATGCAGTCCGAATGCGCAAAAGGTCTAGAGGAAATCGTGACATTCAGGAGGCGAGCGACATTCGTTCGGGACGTTCCCACCTGGATGCTGCTGGCCGTTGGGATAACGGACAGGGCCCTATCTGAGCAGACGAATTAGTGACTTTCTGGAGGAGAGCAGTGTTGATCGCGTTACGCTCTCGTCTGGTTGGTATGGAAAGCCAGTGATGGAATCGTATAGATACAGATGATTCAATGTATTCCAGACTAAGAACTTAGATCGTCCCCAAGTGATCTCACCTTGCTGGTATCACCTTGGTGGGATCACTAAGGGATGAAGTAAGTTGCACTTGCAACTTACTACATCCCTTAGTTTTCTTAGTGATCCCACCTGACTGGTGCGGGGCGGCCGGGAGTGCTCCTCCGCGCCCAGAACCAGAGGACTTAGGTGACGAAGTAAGTTCCTCCCTAAGTGCTCTCACCTGGCTAAGGTGAGCCGATCGGCCGTGCCTCGTCCTCGCGCAGAACCAATGGACTTAGGTGACGAA